>BQNB010022928.1:0-62407 GCA_026074375.1 Tanacetum coccineum | reverse complement strand
TGGGTTGTGTGTGTGTCGTGTGTTTATAAGTAAAAAGGGGGAAGAGTGGGTTTTTAGTTGGTCTTTATCTAGGATTAGTTAATGGGCTAGTTAGGAAAAAAAAATCATAAGGGTGTGGTGTTGGGCTTATGGCCGGTCTAAAGCAAGAGGGAGGAGTGGGCTTTGGCCCACTTCTTCCTAACTAATAATACTTATAAGTCTCGGGCCCTAAAACCTTTCCTAGTCTGACACTTTTTCCTAAAACGCAAAAATTTAACTCGGTTGCACATGTAAACTTTTAAAAGTAAAATTTCATATAAAATAAAATATAATTGGCATTCGGGGCCAAAATACGGAGTCATTGATTTCTCGTTGCTCAAACACGGTTAAATTCTTAACGCATAGCACTTTTCACTTAAATCCGACGATTTTTACCAAAATCGACAAAATAATAAATGGAAAATTTTCTATAATTTAGAAAATAAATATATAAGTCACAATAAATAATGGCCTTAAATTTGGGTTCTTACTTTATAAAATAAATATACAAGTCAAAAAAAATAATGGCCTTAAATTCGGGTTCTTACTATTAGACACATTAATAAATTTACAAACACATTATTTCCAGAACCAAACTTCCATTTTCATGAATTAAAATTAAAGAAAAACAAGAAATAAAAAGGTAAAACAATTAAAAAGGAGATTAAGGCTTACAAAAATGAAGATTTAGACTAGTGAATCAAACAAGAACCCTCCTTTCTTATGTTGGCTGAATTTTACCCAATGAAACACAAGATTAGCTAGCTTCTAATCTTATTCTAATGATAATAACACTCTTCTAATCAAAACCCTCAAGAAAACCTAAGAAAACAAGCCCTAAACACCTTCAAATCTTCATGAAAGACTACCAAACTTTGCAAGGGGCTTAAGGATGGTTATAAGAGGATAAAAATGAGATGTAAAATTTTGTATGATGGTGGTGTTGGTGTAGATGAATTCGGCAGCAACTAGAAGAGAAGGGAAGGAAGAAAAGATTTTTGAAATGGTGAGAAATGAAAGGTTTGCATGAATGGGGAAATGGAAAGTATGATGAGGTTTATAGAAAAAGTAAAAGATGTTGAGTGTGGTTCACTACAAACCGGCCATAGGTCTTGGGTTTGTGAAATTGTATATATATATATATATTTTTATTTTTAGTTATAAGTTTAATTAAAGTGTTGTGTAAAGTAATTTAAGAAAAGGTAAGGTTTTAGGGTGAAAACACAAGTTTTAGCAAGAATTTTCGTAAACGCGAATCACAACAGAAAATGTAAATGAGGAAAATTATAATCATCGGGGGATATTATGAGATTATTAAGTCACCTGAGATGTGAAGACAGAATAGATTTCTAAATACGGCTCAAACAAAGCTAAGAACGAGAAAATCTTACTAAATCGGGTAAATGTAAAATTAATAACTTTGCTTAAAAATGAAAATAGAGATAAAGTATTAAATAAATAGTGACCTCAAATACGAAATGTTACATCCTCCCCTCCTTAAGGGAGTGACGTCCCGGCGCTCGATTATCACCACGCCCTCGCTTCTTGCTCGGAAATAGATGCGGATACTTCTTCATGAAAAAGTCTTCTCTTTCCCATGTAAACTCTGGACCTCTCCGTGAGTTCCAATGAACCTTAACAATAGGAATCCTGCTCTGCTTCAACTGCTTTACTTCACGGTCTATAATTTCCACGGGTTCTTCGATGAAGTGCAATTTATCATCGAGTTGGATTTCTTCAAGTGGAATCACCAAGTTCTCATCCGCGAGGCACTTTTTGAGATTAGAAACATGAAACGTATTATGAATTCCATGAAGTTTTTCTGGCAACTTTAATCGATACGCCACAGGACCAATTCTTTCAATAATCTTGAACGGTCCCACATAACGTGGACTCAACTTTCCTCGTTTACCAAAGCGAATTATGCCCTTCCAAGATGAAACTTTAAGCATAACCATATCACCCACATTAAACTCTATCGGCTTTCTTCTTACATCAGCATAACTCTTTTGTCGGCTTCTTGCAGTAAGCAAACGGTTCTTAATTTGAATGATTTTTTCCGTGGTCTCACGGATTAACTCGGGCCCAGTAAGTTGGCTGTCCCTAACTTCGCTCACACAAACAGGCGATCTGCACTTTCTCCCGTAAAGTGCTTCAAATGGTGCCGCCTTGATGCTAGCATGGTAACTGTTATTATAAGAGAACTCGACTAGTGGCAAGTGTCGATCCCAACTTCCACCGAAATCAATTACGCAGGCACGTAACATATCTTCCAGAGTCTGAATCGTTCTCTTACTTTGACCATCTGTTTCCGGGTGGTATGCTGTACTCATATTTAGGTTTGTCCCTAAAGCGTTTTGAAGTGACCTCCAAAACCCGGATGCAAATCGACTATCACGGTCAGAAATGATCGACAATGGTACACCGTGCCTACAGACAACTTCTTTCAGATATAGTTGGGTGAGTTTTTCCATACTATCAGTCTTCTTCATCAGAAAAAAGTAAGCTAATTTTGTCAATCGATCGACGATCACCCAGATAGAATCATAACCACTAGATGTTCTCAGAAGACCCGTAACGAAATCCATAGTAATTTGTTCCTACTTCCATTTAGGAATTTCAGGTTGCTACAGAAGTCCAGACGGTCGCTGATGCTAGACTTTGACTTTGGCGCACGTAAGGCATTTACTAACATATGTAGCAATGTCGGCTTTCATATTCGGCCACCAATATAATTTCTTCAGATCTTGATACATTTTGTCAAAACCCGGATGAATAGAATATTTTGATTAATGAGATTCGTGCATAATCAAGTCTCATAGTCCACCGAACAATGGTAACCACACACGATTTTCAAAATACCGAATCCCGTCGGAGTAAATCTCAAAGATAGGCTTCAACAGTCAGCCCAAATTTTCTGCTTTGACATTTTCTTGTTTCACGGCTTCTAATTGGGCCTTGAGTATCCTTTCGGACAGATCGGTGTAGGTAGACATCACCAAAGATCGAACCCTCAAAGGTTTATCTAGAACTTTTCTGCTGAGAGCATCGGCTACTACGTTGGCCTTGTCGGGATGGTAACGGATTTCATAATCATAATCACTCAATAGTTCGATCCATCGCCATTGTCTCATATTTAGCTCTTTTGATGCAAAATGTATTGTAGGCTCTTATGATCGATGTACACAACACACTTTGTACCATAGAGGTAATGTCTCCAGAGTCTAAGAGCAAAAACCACAACACCCAATTCAAGATCATGAGTAGTGTAGTTTTCTTCATGAGTTTTCAATTACCGGGAAGCATAGGCAATCACTTTATCCCATTGCATTAGTACCGCACCATAACCCTTGATTGATGCATCGCAATAAACAACAAAATCATCAGGACCTTCGGGCAAAGCTAAAATTGGAGCAGTACATAGATCTTGCTTAAGCTTTTAGAATGCTTCATCCTCATCCGCACCCCACTCGAATCTCTTATTCTTTTGAGTAAGTTTGGTAAGCGGCTTGGCGATCAAAGAAAATCCCTCGATGAATCTTCTATAATAGCCGGCTAATCCCATAAATTGTCTTACTTCAGTTGGCGACGTCGGAACAGGCCAATTTTTGATAGCTTCAATTTTTGCGGGATCGACATGGACGCCTTCCCTATTAATAACATGGCCAAGGAATTGAACAGACTCCAACCAGAAATCACATTTTGAGAATTTGGCGTACAATTTCTCTTTCTTGAGCAGGTCCAAAATGATCTTTAGATGCTCACTATGTTCTCCCTTGGTCTTGGAGTAGATGAGAATGTCATCGATGAATACGATCACAAATTTATCAAGATACGGCTTGCAGACACGATTCATCAAATCCATGAACACTGCTGGTGCATTGGTTAGACCAAACGGCATCACTTGGAATTCATAATGACCATACCTCGTTCGAAAAGCGGTGATGGGAATATCCTCTTCTCGAACGCGCAGTTGATGATACCCCGAACGTAGATCAATTTTCGAATATACACTTGAACCTTGAAGTTGATCGAATAAATCATCAATTCTCGGGAGAGGATAACGGTTTTTGACCGTCAACTTATTTAGTTCACGATAATCGATACACATACGAAACGACCCGTCCTTTTTCTTTACGAACAATACCGGAGCTCCCCAGGGTGACGAGCTCGGGCGAATAAATCCTTTTTCCAATTAATTCTTTTCAATTGCTAAAGAACAATTCCTTTATTTCTGACGGGGCTAAACGATAAGGTACTGGAGAAGCACCTGGCACGGTGATCAATTTTGAATTCAACTTGTCGAGACGGGGGAAGTCCCGGCAAGTCATCAGGGAATACTTCTGGAAAATCACAAATTACCGGTACATCTTCAAGACGTTTCTCAGATTTCTCCTTCTCGGTAACGTGAGCTAAGAGTAGATGACATCCTCTTTCGATGTATTTTCTTGCCTTAATACAGGATATCACTTTTAATCGGGAAGAATTGCTATCACCCTTAACCCTCTATACGTTCGATTCTAATCGGAAATGTGAACCTCCTTTTTTCACAGATGATGAGGCATCACATTATCAGCTAACCAATCCATGCCAATTATGACATCAAAAGCACCAAGTTCTATAGGCATTAGATCGATTTTAAATGGTGGTTGACTATTTTAAAGTGCCACCCTTTTATACAGGTTTATTTGTACTAGCGATCCTTCATCGGTAACTCGACCTCATAACTAGCAACTTATTCGTTTGGGTTCGTTATCAAAATAAATGGATAGACTAGAATTTAGGAAACTCTTGTCGACCCCGAGTCAAACATACATGTTTTAAAATAAGATTATTGAGCAGATCGTACAGTCACACACTTTTGGGACCTTGGGACACTTTGGTCGTCTATTTTTCACGGCTTAAACATGGAAAGACTCCTGCCTTCCTTCCATTCCAAGCTTCTTCTGCTGGGACACAATTCTCTTCGGAGGTGTTTCTGGGTCCCCACTCCCACAACTTGTATACAAACCTTATTCGGCCTTAGTTATTTAGCCACCGGAGTGGCTACTCCGTTACACGGTAATTCCGTAGCAATATGCTCACCTTGGTTCAATTTATTACATATCTCCGGACAATTTCCAAAATGGATACAATTACCACCTATTGCCACTTCGGGGCGTTGCCCTCCCTTGGTTTAATTTTCACTTGAGCTGGAGGTTCATGGCCCTACACCTCCATTCTTCGGTTATTGTTTTATTGGACGGTGGTTGTCAGGTTGTCTCCCCGGTTGTTACCGCGACTTGCCTAGATACTTACCTTGATTTCACCTTCCCATTTTCTCTTGTTTTGCCTCAGCATTCTTTTCATTCTACATCCTTGATCTTTTGCTCCATAAGGACCCATGCGCCATCTTTATAGCTTCATTTTAGGTAGTAGATTGGCTTAAGAGTATAGGTTCTCACCTGAATGTTATGATAGGGCAACCCTTGATATATTGATGATCTTCTTTTTGATAGAAGCAGAGATAGATATATATAGATAGGAGACACAGAGAGAGCTAGACTCCAAATTCGCGTGATCTCCTCGGTTGGTGTAACGCATCTCGCATCTATGTCGTGGTCCCCTTAACCTTAAGGTTCTCAATCATCTTCATCCTTGATATTTCTCTCTCAGGACAGAATTCTTTCCAACATCTGCTTTTTCATATCATCCCAAGATTTCCCGTTTGCTTCTGCTAAACCGAGGGTGGCGACTTGGGTGTTCCACCAGGTTAAAGCTCTACCTTGAAGGGTAGCAGCAGCAAACTTGACTTTGTTTCTCTCAGCACATTCACTGATCCCAAAAGTACTTTCAATCTTTTCAAACCAACGGCAAAGTTCAATAGCCCCTTCTTTACCATGGAATTGAGTAGGACCACACTTCATGAAACTTGAGAAAGTACAATCCCTAGCCTGTTGTGCTCTTTCGGGACCTCCTGCATTGCCTGCACCTTCCACGTTGCCAGGTCCTCCAGCACCTGTCGCGTTCCTGGTGGCACGATCAGCGGCAAGAGCTTTCGCCACTTCGTCGGAAACTAGCTTGGCAATGGCAGCTTGCGACATTTGTTTAGGAGCCATGATTCTATCACGACACAGGAAAAGAAAAGTGTAAGTACTCATACCATTGGTATAATTATAACTTACAGGAATAATAAAATTATCATATGAGCAACAATCAAGGAAGCGAACAATTGGATAATCATATAAGCAATCACAACACAGTAATTAAAGATCAAAGTAGTTATCTTCATTAAGCACCCAAAATTAGTACAATGCTGTAGTGTTTTACAAAACGTGACCTAATCATGACTTAGGTCATTACAAGCACTAGTACTATGTCAACTAACCGACAGGCCGGTTTAGTGACTACATGATCCAATAAGAAGAACTACTAATAATACTAAGCTACTAGGAGTCATCCTACATAAATCCGAATAGGACTGCGGTGTTTACATAGAGAACAAAATACACCTGGCAGCACAAGGTCACTAACTGGCACTAGCAGTTTAGTGTACTATACAAAAGATCCTAGACCAACAAGGTAAGAAAGGAAGAAAAATGACTACTGGGCCCCCGGAGGCGGTCCTGGAAGTCTCTTCTCCAAAACAGTGAGGCGCTCCTCCATCCACAGCATGTACTGCATCAAGGTACCCTCGCGACTGTGCATCTCAGCCACTGTAGTCTGCCACTGCTGGTTCTTCGACCTGGATTCATGTAGAGCTGTCTGCAGGGTCTGCACCTGCTCCTCCAAAGCAGTCACTCTAGGGTGAGTCTCTCCAATAGCAAGGCTGTTAGTCACCTCAATATCACTCACCTCCATCATCGTCCTCGTCAACGCTCCTTGCCTCTCTCTCAGACTATCCATCTCTCTATATAAGTCATCAATCAGCTGAGGCTGAGCTACGATAGCCGTAGATGGACCTCCAACCTCGTAGATGCTCGGGTTAGGCGCATCCACAACATCACCAACCTCGTCAAACTCTGGGTCTACCATTGGCTCATCCATCCCTCCTAGTGGTACATCCCACTCTATCCATCCGTTATTATTGTTGTTGTTAGCAAAGTGAGCATGGCCCGGATTTGGCATAAACTCATTGTTGAAGTTTGGCACGAGAGCATTCGCGTCGCCATTTGGAAATAGGTTCGCCATGATAATCTGCGAACACGAGGGATACGTATAAGGTCACTATATTTAATAAAATTTATGCAAAGTATGAATGTATGCAAAATATATGAATGTATGCAATACATTAGATATGAGACTTTCAAAGTATGATAAAAACTTTATTATGTAAAGTTTAAAAATCAATATATATCTCGACATATATATCATAGTATTTATTAATAAATACTTAGTGATAATACACCCGCAATATATAATGCTAGGAAGGTGATTGCAAGAACGACTTGGCCGGCATCTTGAGGAATTTGCGCGCTAAAATTTTAAAAATAAAGTTATAGTTTAGGTTTTGAAAACGACCTAATTCTCTATAACTTATGGCTCTGATACCAATCTTTAACACCCCCAAATTTACACGCAGCGGAAACAACAATTTGGGTGTTAAATAATAGTACAATAGTCATAAGAGATAAAGAACGACTCAATGAGACGTTTTAAAACAACCAACCATTCCATTGCATATTTATCAGAGTTCAAAAGCGTAGTCCCAAAAGATCATCACCATACATAAAATAAGTTTGATTTAACCAAACTAAAACAAGTTTTTAATGAGGAATGGGTTTTTAAATGGTGGACAAAAGTTTAGCGCAAATCCTCCTCATCAGTGCCTCCAAGCCTTCGTACTTCAATTACCTGAGATGAAACATGCTAAAAAGTCAACACGAGGTTGAGTGAATTCATAGGTTTGATAATTGATAAAAGAGTTGAACACAAGCATAATAATAATCATATGCATCATATAGACTTGTTGATCAGACAAGCTAATAAACAACAGTTGCATTGAGCTCGCGACACCGATCCCATTGACGAAATCCATAATCAATTAATAATACAATGAATGCCCCCAGGCTAGGTATTTTCGTCAGATACCTACTTACATCTCCATACAATATGTCCGTACATTGGGAGTGCTCACTTTCCCGGATTCAAACTCCCAAAAACCGAACCGGGTTGTCAAGCCCATAGCGCTATTTATTAATTGTATGAGCGCTACCCCATCCATAGGTAGTTGACTGCTGCACGATTGGGGTCTTATGAGCGAAAGCTACTCAAGCAACAACGATATATTCCCACATACGGGTCTAAGCATAACCAGAAGAAAGCTACTTTGTATTCAATTTATAAAAACTAGCTTGCATCTCCCTCGCTAGGGGTTTTTTAAGAAAAATACTTAAAATGCGAGTGCAATGAAACTCACTTGATAATGTCGAAGAAAATAGATTCGTCTATAAACCGAACTTGGTCGTCAGGGCACGGTAATCACCCGGAAATCCTATATACAACATGTATGGTTTTTTACTAGATCTAGTATCTATGTCGGAATAAATTAATAAAGACGACAAAATAGACAGTATGTATATGTAGAGTATGATGATCAAAGTTATAATTGGGTAAAGTTAAATCACACGTTAATTTTCTAAGTACAAAAGTATGTCAATTTTAACTAGTTTTTATTAATTGCTATTTTTACTAGTTTTTAACCTAATTGGTCACATAAAGCCCCAATACCAATTGTAAGCCCTTAAGTAATTTGGCCCCCCCCCCCCTTAGTACCAAATAATTATGCCCAAGTGGGTTGGGCCCAATGCAAGCCCAATGGGTCTTATAGTTGATAATTTGTGTATTTGGTTCTATGGCCCATTTAAGTCCTTATTGGCTTATTTTAAGTTTATGTGTATAACTTGTATAAATTTTTCTGGTTTTCGAGGTCGATATAAGTTTAAGGTCAGGAGGTTCAATATATAAAAACTCCCAAAAGTGGGTCCTACCACCTCGGGTTTTCGTCGCAAAACTTTTAAACAAAAACACTATTAGTATGATATAGACTAAAAGTTATTATATAGGTTTATGTTTATAAAATTAGTTTTATCTCTTTAATCATAAATAATATACTTCAAATATTTACAATTCTAGTTTCATGATTTAAGTGTACATTATATATAGATAAGTTAATTCTATGAGCTTAATTTTGAGTGGACATATACTTAAAGTCAGTTTTCTTTATTACAAAAGGTCAATTTTACATTTTTGGCTGAAAACTCATTTTTATCATTTCTGACGCCATTTTCAAACCATAAATGAATTGGTTGACCATCCAAATTGGTCCAGAATCTACTAAGTTTATCTACATCACACTAGTTTTTTTTGGTTTTTACTCACTCCGAGTGCAAGTAAGACTTTTTATAGCGTTCTGTCCCAGCAAGGGTCAGAATTGCCCTTACTTTTGGTAAAAATGTCCATATCTCATACAATTTTTACATTCAAGTTTGAATTCAAATTGCTACTAGCTCATAAAACAATTTTCCCCACAACTTAGCATCAGTTCAAATCAGTTATTTATCATACTCAAAAATGTCAAACTTTCTGTTTACTTCTGCCCTACTTTTTCTAGTGATTTCCACCATGTTTTTAAGTTAGGTTTATCCATTTTTAACCTAATCTAGTACACACAAAACCCCAAGAAACTCTTGATCATCAATATTCATGCATCTTTACAATTACATTATAACTAAAAATCAAGAAAAATACAAGAAATAACAAAAATAAGTAAAGATTTAAACCACAAAAATGAATGTAAGTGATGATTATCACCCAAAACAAAAGACTTCTTACAACACCAAGTCTGAAATCTTGAAAACCATTATTGACACCGAAAGTTTCGCAGCTCACAAATCTTTACTAGGACATTATTTCCTTGACATGCATGACCCTCTTCACACTAATCTTCTAAATCAGCCCCAAATGAGGTTATATGGTGGATTTTTGATGGGTTTTTAAAATATTAGTTAATGGATATACAAGAGATTATGGTTTACTAGTAGTTATTGTGATTGAAAAAATTGATATCTTGTTGTTCTTAGTGTGTCATAGCTCCACGGCAAGGAAGGGAAAGTGCAAAAATGTGTGTGAAATTTTCTTAACTATGAAATTAAAGTGGAGCTTTTGTTTTGTATAAGATTTACACATGCAATTCTTGAAAGAAAATCAAGACAAGTGTCTTGACTTAACTTTCCCCTATAATTGGCCATACTCCTCGATTTGATGGGGAGTTGGGGTGTGGGGGGGGGGAGCACGGTGGAGGATGATTTTTGTATATTGGGGTATATAGGAGGTGATTGGGTGTCTGGTGTGTGAGTGAGTGATAGTATTTACGGTGTGAGTATTTAGTATTTCATGATCTGTATAGAATTACACTTAATCATTGTATCCGTGAGCCAACATGGGCAAAATGATCATTCTAGGGTTTCTCCATTGCTCCTACTTAATTAAAGATCCTAGTATCTCGATTAAGTATAACATAAGTCGAACGCCAGTCTTAAAGGCTTCCAAGCATACGATCTTGAGCTCCGTCTTGCTACATTTATTAAAACTAAAAAGTATAATCATATTGCTATTCTAATACTTATAATTGAAATAAATGAAATAAGAAAATTAAAACTTGGTTTCGAGGCCGAAAAAACCCTAAACGCCTTAACCAGAGTGAAAAAAATCTAATTATTGGATAATTAAATCATGAAAAACGGATATGGGCATGATGACCTATACATGTAAATTAATAACATTTATTAAACTAAGATTGGCTTGCTCATGATCAACTTTTGTATGACGTTGATCATGATATACACAAAAAATTAAAACAATTAATTTCATAAGCCAATATAAATAATTAAATACAATATTTAATTTTCCATCCACTATTATGATCATGTATATATGGATCTGACAGATTTGTAATAAGATCTATCAAATAAATACATAGCATAACAAACAGAAAAAGGTGAAAAATTTTACAATACATATTTATGCGCCAATAAATCAGATCTTCGTTTGTATAACAAACTTCATACTAAAAAGCCTTCCAGAATCAGATGTGACCATTATGACCATAAAACTCGTATTTAAAACTAGTTACATATAGTCATTAACACGTATAAGTGGCTCTGATACCACTTTAGGAAAATTCATTGGACAATTTTAAAAATTATTGTTACTTTAACTATTAAAAATATATCAGAACATATAAGTGCAACGGAAGTATAAAAACCTTTTATGCATTCTGATCACAGTGATCCATATACGGTTACATGACTAATCATTAAAAGCATAAAACTAGTATTACATACCTTGTTTGTATGAGAGATCAGCTCAGACGTCTAGATCTAAGAATAAGATCTACTTACGGTTATTGCACTCTAACGTTCAAGTGACTACGAGAAGGTGATAGCAGCTGACCCATGCAGCTACAACACGGATTTGATCTAGGCAAAACACATGAACAAACTGTTCGTGTGGTTTGAGGTGTTCGGCCGTACGAAGCAAAGAGAGGATGAAGGAGAGCTTTTAGGGTTTTGGTAAATGTATGTAACTCCTGAATATGAATAATTATCATCTTATATTTATAGGAAATCCTAAATGATAATTACCATATTCAAAATATAATATTATCCCTAAATATAAAAAGATAATTACTTTACTTAAAAGACAATTCCAAAATTAACAGGTTTGATATTATCTCATAATATACGAATCTTTTATATCAAGCAACCAAAACAAATAAGCCCGAACCACCCGTAAGGGTGTTCAGCCAATCTAAGTCCAATAAGGGTTCGTCCCTCTTGTTCTCCAAGGCCTAGTCCAATAACTTTTTTAGTTCAACCAATTAAGCCCAATGTTATTTCGTATACTTAGACCATTTATATATTTACAAAAAATATAGAAACTAGTAGTCTCGCATTATTGCATGTGACCCTATAAAAATCATATATTAATGTAAGTATTTAATTCCGTTATACCATGCACATAATCCTACAATATCATAGTCGGGAGTTGGGGTCTACAGATGATTTATCCAACTCTTGAAAATAGTTTTACTAGATTTGTATTGCATTGTAATCAAGTGTAACATCGCGTGATTCTCTTATTAAACTTGTTTATCAATACAATATTTAGTCTGATTTATCAAGTCTTCTATTATTATTTTTACCTTGTTTATTTGTGTAAATTTTGTTAGTAACCGCTTAAGATGCATGAAATTTAGATTATGATAGATTATGTGGAACTAGAAAGGGGAGTTGAATAGTTTACCGGATAATTGGCTTTTTAAAATTTCACTTCTAAAGTTGTTAGATTCGAGTATATGTTCAATCAATCAACAATATGAACCAATCAAGATAACTATCTACGTGTAATAGCAATACAAACAATAAATGAAAAAACACAAACAATATAAAGAGATAAGGTAAGAAATGATCAAACTAAGACACCAAAATTTATAGTGGTCCGGCTATGAAGCTCCTCTTCGCCCTACTCCACTCCCCGAGTATCCGACTCGAGATTTCACTATGTCAACAAGCTCCCTTTAGGCGAAGGAAACCGTTTATACGTCGCTTATGTTACTTTTCAAAACTAAGCTAAATGTCGAGTCCTAATCTTAGATAGAACCAATCTACCACTTCACAAACACTACCCAATAACAAGATCTACATTATCGGATTTATACACTATTTGATTTACACAATCACACAAAATAATCAATATAGATATTTAGATCTTAGAAGAAGAGAGGAGAAATCACTAATCTATAACACTTCATTTCTTGGCGAATACGAGTGTTCTTTTCTTGCACTTGATAGAAGAAGGAAAAAGGTAGAAGATGATATTTGATTACTTGAAACAAGATTAAACTATGTTAGTGATCAAAAGATTTAGAGAGAGAAGAAGGTTTTAGTGAGAGAGATGAATTTAAAAAATCTGTGCAAAGAGGTCTCATTTTCCACATGAAAGAGTGCAGTATTTATAGACAGGAAAATCCAATGTTCCTTGGTGGCGGTCCTGGCGGTCCCAGATATATCTGGGGGCCATCTAGCCACTAAGAGAGCCGCCACTAGACTGACGCTCCAATTTTTGTCTTTTTGTAGGGAAGGTTGATCATGGTATGTTGTTTTTTATTTTGGGGGGAAAACTAAATTCAAACTTTTGTTTTTAAATAAAACATTATTTTTATCAATAAACTATTTTGTATATTCTTAATTTTGTAAAAATAGTTTTATAGAAATGTGATGGTTAAGAAAAAAACTTATTTTCTTGATCACTAATCATGTTTAATGATTTTTTTATTCATACCTTAAGTGATTTACGTCGAAATGGAGATTTACGATCAATAACATGTAAATGTTTATTTTTATCGTGAATGTTTTTACATTTTGTCATCTTCAAAACGTAGAGAGATCAAAAAATATAAATAACATTTTTAGACATTATTTGTATTAACAATCTCCCTCTTTTTGATGGTGACAAAATATAAACTCATTTTGTAGAAAAATAAAATTTTCAAACTATTAATGAATTTTAATCCATTTCTCCCCTTTTTGTCGAATTCAAAAAGGTTGATCGTCGAATTATAGAGAGAAAGAGATCGATGATGCCAAGACTCCCCCATGATGTATGATCCCCCTCGTTTAGGGCACCAAGGGATCGAGCTTATGGGATTTTGCCACAAAACCGAGTTGGAAATACAAGTGCAAGTAACATTTCTAACATGTAGCAATATCTCAACAAATATATACAAGTCTAATGATAGAGATGGAGAGGGAATAGCCATTGAAATCGTAATGCATATTGATCACCCATACCATTGAAAACATAATGGCAATGCATCACCCACATACTAGATATACTAAAATTGCAACACCTACTACCACTAAATGGTATTAATATTTATCAAGTCAACTCTAGCTCACTTCATACATGCATAACAAGCTAACTTCATCCCATAAACGTACACTTATGACATGATCAATATCGCAATTTCTACAATACTAGCATAAACTAAAAAAATTAGAACACTACTACCTCTAAATGGTTTTAAATATTTTCTATAACATTCTAGATGATTCTTTGAGTCATAGATACTGGCTCCTGCGCAAAAGTTGGGGTACAACATTATTTAGACGCATTGAAGAGTTTTTAAGGATGAGGTTGAAGAATGTTCGGCCATGCAGGATGTAAGCAAATACTCTAGGTGAGCAAACTTACGATCCTCACAACCTTAAAGAAAAATGATATTCGGATTTGTAGAAACCAAAAGATCATTTACCCCATGATCGAGTCAAACTTGTTACGTAAATGTGGATGCCCTGTAACATCCGAAATTTTCGAGGAAGTTGTAAATGACTATTTTAAACTTTACTTTTCAGGTCCGATCTTACTTTTGACTTAATTGACCTGTTCTCGTCACATACCACCGATACCACAGGTAACCTGCGTACAATTTTATCGGACATATTTTAAATAATGACATCATATTTATTAATACCAGTCTCTCAAGGGAAATTTTAAGTTTAACTTATTGATTTGAAAACGACCAACGGATATATATTAATTCCTTGAGTTGATTTAACAAAAACGAACCACAAATCACGTTATTCCCACAGATTTGGACCCTAAAGCAATTTGATGTAAAACGATATTTCAGACAACTTTTTAGTTTTGACCGAGACCCGAAAACAAATCAGAATATGACTGAAATGCCCTCGCAAAAATCTTGAACACAACGCGTACCGACCCAAAATAATTAAATTTATATTTAAATTAATACATTTTATTAAATCCAAAGTATTTTTATAAATCGTTTAATAATTCATCAAAAATGTTAGAGGTTCAACACAGCGATGTTTCAAACTAACGATTTTAACATTCCGCACCAAGCTTACATCGCAAGCCACATACATAGTCACCAACACAATAATACATCATTTTAATATATTTTATAAAAATATTTATAAAATAATAGTCGAGTGAGTACTTCATTTTGTTGGTAAAAATTATTCGAAAACAATGAAATGGCGCTAACCTATCATATTTTAATCGTAACCACACCGTGAAGCTAGCCTAGATCGATCCACAATCAATATAAACAAAAGTACCACGTAAGTACCTGGAAATAATTTACAAAGATTAACCCCCTCAACTATTATTACTTGTCATTTTTTATAATTACTTTCGGAAGCATATATATAAATTTTAAGGGTATCTTGTTTCATAAAACCTAACCCACATTTATACTATCCTCTCATGTCACTCATAATCCGCGCCCCCTTCTTATTTCCCGGCAGTACTTCCGGCGGACCTCCCCACCGAACCGCCAACCAACCACCTCTAACCGTCTTCCACACCTAC
This sequence comes from Tanacetum coccineum, assembly GCA_026074375.1. NCBI lineage: Eukaryota > Viridiplantae > Streptophyta > Magnoliopsida > Asterales > Asteraceae > Tanacetum > Tanacetum coccineum. The sequence continues at coordinate 47,011 of BQNB010022928.1, read as the reverse complement.
AACGAACCGCCAACTCATCCCGAACCCTCCAAAACAAATTCAGCTCCACCACCGACGCACCAACCTAACAGCGCGTGATCATTATACCCACAAGGGTGCGTTGGTGTGGCAGATTCACCCACCGAAAGGGTGCGCGTGGTTTTATCAATACACCACGAGGGCGCGTTTTGTCTGGGTTTAACAACAAAAAGGGGTCCGTTTGGTTTCCAAAGCACCAAGGGTGCGAGTGGTTATTGCACCAGCAGGGGTGCGTGCGGTTCAACGACAAGGGTGCGTTTGGGGTTGGGTCTCAACCGACCAGGGTGCGTTTGGACATAGGTTTAGCAACCTAGGGTAGTGTTTAGGATCTTCGCTATGAGTAGCTTAGTGTGTGTTTGGTGTTTTCGAAAATCCTGTCCAACAGGTTGCGTTTGGCTGCAACAGCAGCTAGGGACGTTTGGTTGGCCGTTTTAACAGCCGAACGGGTGTTGGCTTAGGTTGTTTTACACCATAGTGTGCGTTTGGTTCAGATAGAAAAGTCATTTGAGGGTGCGTTTGTTTTATTAAACAATAAGGGTGCGTTTGGCTTGTGTAAAATAGCCTTCGGCGTGTGTTTGGTTATTTGGTGAACAAAAAGGCCCCTAGGAGCGTCTTGGGATCTTTTCTCAACTAGACCATCCGGGGCTGTTTGCTGTGAAAACAGCCATATGGCGCTTTTGGTTTGCGGGGTCACATCCAAAAGGGGGGGGGGGTGTTTGATTGGCAGTCACCAACCTAAGGGGAGCGTTTGTGTAAAAGTGGCAAAGCAAATAGAGGCGCGTTTGGGTGAGCTTATAACCCTCATGGTTCATTTGGTATAACCACTGCCATAGCAATACTCAACACTCACAATACAAGTTTTAATAAAATCATCACAACCAGTATCATACCTTATTGTGGTTTTCACTCGTTACATACAAACTAATCATTATTAACTTTGTTTAATTAGATATAATAATAACATATATATACTAATATCTAAAAACCGAGCATTTGAAATATTGGAAGGCAAATGATTGCCACAATAAACGATTAAGCGGACACCCGTTTACGTTTTGGCGAAAGATGGAAAACAATTAAAATATTTTTACAAAAAACCCGAAAAAAAACTGTCCCCCACCATGAACCACACGAACAAAATATCTATCTTTAGTAATTGTAGTTACAAACACTTAAATCATTTTAGAAACCCTACATGCGGACTAAACGTTATAATTTACAGATATAGTAAAATATAACACTACAATAACATTGACGAAACGAACGAAAAACTCACTTTCACATTGAAGACCGGAACAGTTTTAGAAAACGACCCGGCAGAATCGAAGAAACGAAATATAATTTATAAATGTTATTTATATATTTATAATGGATTATAAAACTATTACAAACATGGTCCTGATAAATTCATAACATAAGACATGTGTCACCCTTTATACAAAGTCTTTTTCATTAATTAATTTTAATGTCGAACTAATTGCTTTAATTACTTATATCGCCACATTCATTAATATAATACCTACAAGGTATTATATACTTTCGTTAAACTTTGGATTGAATTGTCTTTGGATATAATTCACGTAGCACTTATATACGTGATTATTTTCATAAGTAATATATAATATCTATTCTTGCCCACACTCAGATTAGCTAGTATATTTCCAAACTATTTCTTAACCAACACCAAACTGATTACACACTTCTGGAAATCTAAAATATTTTTATCAACGTGTCGCGTTGATAGTAACCATCTCATCGGGACACCGACCACCGCATTACCTCCTATAGGCCCGGTGGGCCTTATCCGTTAGGAGATTTTGTATGCAACTTCTTGATCGAGCACATCGTTTATCCCTCGTTCAGAAAGTTGGCCCTCTCACCTGTCATTCTAACCATATCGTTTGCATCCACGAGGTGAGTTTTCATAACCTCGCTTTTCACGTCTTTAACCTGTATCATCCCCCCGGAAGCGGGGAATGACCATGCTGCAAATGCCAACCTTGTTTACAAATTGGTTTACAAAATTCATTTACACATACTAATCACACATATTATGTTTTACCTACTTGAATTTTACAATTCAACTTACAAACCAAAATTACATGGTTATTACAAACTTGGTTTACTATACCTTGTCACAACCTCATACCATCTTGTATACCATGTTTACAACGCCGAACTTGTTAAACATACTCCATTTCGAACTCCACTGCTTGTATTAATTATCCACCACCTTCAACATCTTATGGATTTAAGTACTTCAAAGCTATTTACGCATCACAACTGTTCATTTTTTAATGGACACAAAGTGTTTTCGGTTCTTATCATCTCCTGTCTTACATGTGGCCTACGATAACCTCAACCCCCATTTGCCCACTATATCATGAACCTTCATTTCTTGACCGGAGAACGGTTCGGGAGCGCGATGTAATAAATAGATCTATTTGGGATTGACATCCTGTTCAGAGTGAATCACTCTCCCTATATTTTATCGACAGTACGAACCAACGAATGCATACATGTCGTAACAATTTGGATGTTACGGTTTGAACCTCTACAACGGGCACATATAGTGCATTAAATGATGCATACATAATATATCGAGCTTCATGTCATGAGCTAGCGTAACAGTAGAGAAAATTATGTGTACTTTTAATTTGTTATAGTAACCCATCACATTTTGGAAATCAACGATTTCACTGTCCATACTACTAATAGAACCTGCCTAATTTCATGACACTTTTTCCCTTATATTGGCGGCGAGCAATAACATTTAAACTCTTTGGTCTCTACACCCTTACTCTTACAAATGTCTTGGCCGATTATTATCATGAAGAATGCTCATTCCGTCACTTTAAAAATCTTTTGGTGGATTCCAACATTTATATTTATACTTACCAACCTCTATGAACTCACCAACTTTTAAATGTTGACACTTTTAACGCATAGTTTTTCTCAAGTGAATTAGATGCTTGGCTTACTTTATGATCCTATGGAGTCTAATATTACAAGATATCATTTAAGGCTTTCTATCTGTACGATACCCACTGATCAAAACACGTTTGGGCCTATTTTCACAGCTTTTCCTTGTGCTTGGCACATATTGGACAACATGTTATAGTCAATTTCACAGAAACAACGCGATTACCTTTTCAAACAACACATTTAGAAGTACTTCACTCTGTATCTTGTCTGTTGTATTTGAAAGTAACGCCCCCTGACCTATTTCTGCTGCGACCACCATTTTTGGTGGGGTAGTTACAGATATGCGTAAAATCATAGCCAAGGTTATAGAGACCCACGAGTTGCATCATTTACCTGCTAGCCTAAACACCGTTTTCAATAGATCCACCCTTGCATCCCCCATTCAAAACATTTTAAAGTGCCTACCCGTTACTTGACTTCAGTGCTTACAAATAACGTGCTGCATTAAGTGCTTCAGTGACCTACCTCTACATAAATATATATGCTTACATTTTTTTCGCGTAAATTGCACGTTATTTCTATAAGAGATTCTTTATATAAATACCAGAGCATTTCCTTAAGACATTGTGAGTTGCACAATTGGACTCACTTAACCTCCGAACATTGTGTGATTAGGCATCCCTGGTACTCATTTCGTTATCCGAACATTGCCTGTTTAAACAATGGTCTCTAAGGATAATATTTTTATCTTATCATAGCGTTATACATATACTTAGATATTGCAGCACAAAAAGACCGACATAAATTTGTTTACCGCTGGACTTATGTATGAATCTACGTAATGCAAGTCTTGTATGGGCGGACTTGTATCATGAGGCTTGATATGATAATTGCTATGTTAACGAAAGCCCGTCCCAATTCCTTATTATCACATGGGATTTATGATATTTAAGTATTACAAGTCATGTCTTGGCCGGCGACTTGTCATCGGCACGAATTAGATATGATAATCGCAGTGCTGATTCGTAGACATAAATCGACGACTTTCATCTCATTATCCTATTTACATCGAGTCCTCATTACCCTATCTGGACTCTCTGTTGATCTCGCCTAGGTACAGTTTTTACATCGACCACTCTCCAAGACGAATGTTAAGTTCAATCTCCCATATCTTATTAGAGCACCATGCCTCGGTCATGACTTCATTCACCCTTGAAGATATTGTGGGTACGCCGATATATGCCATCTGGAAATATTAAGTCAAGATGATTTATCATCGTGTTATTCAAAGGACTGGTGACGCCACTTCAGTTAAATACATAAATTATAAATCACACGAACCATAAGTTTATCCTTTCTGTACTTACCATACATTTGAGACTGCTTCTTTTATGTAATAATACTATAAATGAGATGGGGCTTAATGGTCTTACGATATGACACGCGTATGAACCTGACATCATGAGTAATCCCCCAAGAATCCCAATCAACGGTCTAGAGACACACATCGTTTCTTACCACTAAACACATCAATAAGGCTCACTTCGAGCGCTTCCCCACATCCCATTACTTAAGTTATTAACTTTTGCCATTGGCACAGTCTGTTGCAACCACGAATGTGTCCTGTGGAGCAACAGAACAGAGTGCAATATCCCATCACCATTTCTCAAAAGTATTGACTTCAGGTTCGCCTGCTGTTGCGGGATTCCATGGCGCGGTCGCCGACGGATACCAACTCTATCGCCATAGGTTAATGCAACCCCCCTTAACCGAATAAACACCTATCAACAGAAACAGATAGTTGTACTATCATTTCGGGCCACTAGGTAGGAAGACATCTCGTCGCGCTACATCCTCACGAAGCTTGCCCCAAGTAAGTTAGGTCCTTAAATTACATAAGGCCCACGTTGCCTGTGCACTCCTCGAGTCCTTAAAGTGAAAGTGGAAACGATACACAGTCCTCGGAAATTAAAGAAATTTTATACAAATATACTCACGCGCGCCCACTCACGTCTCTTAGAGGTATTCACAATAATGAGACTTTCCATATATCGCCAGATTATATATCAGTCGTAAGAACTGTAAATGTATTTTTCCATTGAGCATACCCCAATATGCGGATTAAAAATCCTGGTCCACCCCTAGCCAAAATTTTAGCTATCTCATGCGACCTGGTCTAAGCCCAAATTTTGCCATGAATCACCGTTACCACGTATGTTTACAACTAGTTTATTCAATCAAGATCTCTTTCTTAACTCAACAGCAAACCGTTAAATAAATTACATCTCCGCGGACGAGCATTTCTTTAAGGGGTAGGTACTCGAACATCCGAACATTTTCGGAATTTAAATGCTATTTTAAACGTTTGACTTTTTCAGGTTCCGGCTTCTTCCTTTTTGAGATTATGACCCTTTATATCGTCCCATAAAACGATTCCACGCTCCCCATGCTTAACTGGTTAAAACATTTTCGTAACAATCTTATAAATCATGCACTCATATTTATTATTACATGCTCTCAAGGGAAGTTAATTATAAACCTTTATTTGATTTGAAAACGAAAAAGGCTATATATTCATCTTCTTAGTATGATTTATCAAAAACGAGAACCACTAAACACCGAGTTTTCACGATATTGGACCCTAAAGCAATTTTGATGTAAAACGATATTTCAGACAACTTCATTTTAGTATTTAGACCGAGACCACCGAAAAAACAATACAGACGGTAGACTGCAATGCACGCGCTGAGGCCAAACACCTTGCACACCACGCGTACCGACCCCCACAACTTCCATATTACATATAATACAATTATCATCCATTACATCCCTCACCAAGTCTTTTACAAATCGTTTCCTATTTCATCCAAATCTGATTGTTTAAAAACCACCATGTTTCAAAATACATTTTTCACTTTACGGACACAGCAAACTGCGCGGGCCACTATCAATAGTAACCAACCAATACATAATCAACATTCTTATCACTATTTATACTAAAAATCTTTATAAAAACACTAGTCCGCGGAGTACTCATATTTGTGGAAAAATGAATTCGAACACAAGCTCACCTTTACACATACTTTTTAACGTCCCGGTTACCCATAGCCTACACAGCGTCCCCGGAATCCCATCATTCACACCCTGTTCCACGATATGATCCCAGGGCACACCTATTTTCCAAATTAACCCACCCCACTTATTCCCTTATATGTCCAATTTTTTTAACTATAACATTCTACTCACTATAATCAACTTTTCCTAGGTACTTGTTTCATAAAACCTAAACACATTTATACTTCCTCTCTCACTATAATCCGGCGCCCCCATTCTTTTTCCGGCGAGTACTTCCGGCGACCTCCACACCGAACCGCCAACACCACCTCTACCGTCTTCACACCACAACGAACCGCCAACTACATCCGCCCCTCCACAAATCATCTCCACCACCACGCACGCGCGTGGTTCATTATAACCCACAAGGGTGCGTTTGGTGTGGCAGATTCACCCACCGAAAGGGTGCGCGTGGTTTTATCAATACACCACGAGGGCGCGTTTTGTCTGGGTTTAACAACAAAAAGGGTCCGTTTGGTTTCCAAAGCACCAAGGGTGCGAGTGGTTATTGCACCAGCAGGGGTGCGTGTGGTTCAACGACAAGGGTGCGTTTGGGGTTGGGTCTCAACCGACCAGGGTGCGTTTGGACATAGGTTTAGCAACAGTGGGTGTGTTTGGATCTGCATATGAGTAGCTTAGGGTGTGTTTGGTTGTTTGAAAATCAGTCCTAGGGTGCGTTTGGCTGCAACAGCAGCTAGGGACGTTTGGTTGGCCGTTTTAACAGCCGAACGGGTGTTGGCTTAGGTTGTTTTACACCATAGGGTGCGTTTGGTTCAGATAGAAAAGTCATTTGAGGGTGCGTTTGTTTTATTAAACAATAAGGGTGCGTTTGGATCTGTTATAAACTGCCATCAGGGGCGTTTGGCTGTGAAAACAGCCATAGGGCGCGTTTGGTTTGCGGGGTATTGTGTTGTGGTGTGTTAGGGGTGCTACATCCTAAAAGGGGTGTTTGGGTGTTGCCAGTCAACAAAAGAGGTGCGTTTGGTATTATGGCAGCAATAGGGCCCGGCGTTGGGGTGAGCAAGTTTTCTATAAGGGTCCTTTGTTAATGAATTGATTAATAAAAAATAAATTTAAACATAAAGTTATTTAATTAATATTAAAAACCGATAAATTAATTAATGGTGGTTTTAAATAGTTAATAAATATAATAGTTATTAATTGGTTTAATTTAAGATATAAGAAATAACGATATATATACCATATCAGAATACGCGAGCATTTGAAATATTGAAGGCAAATGATTGCAACAATATGGATTAAGGAAAACGTTAAGTTTTTGCGAAAATGAAAACAATATACCACCGAAAATGTCATGAAACCCAAAATATATATATTTATAATGGTTTACTAAAACTTAATCATTTTTAGAAACCGATAAAGAGACCAAGTTATATTTTAAGATATATTAAAATATAACTATACAATAACTTGACAACGAACGAAAACTATATTTTCACATTGAGACAACAGTTTTAGAAACGACCAGTCGAAGAAACGAAATATAATTTATAAAATGTTATTTATATTTTATAATGGTTATAAACTATTACAAACATGGTCTGATAAATTCATAACGTTAAGACATGTGTCAACCTTTATACAAAGTCTTTTTATTAATTAATTTAATGTCGAACTAATTGAATTTTAATATTATCACATTCATATAATAAATACCTACAAGGTAGTAATATTCTTTATCGATAAACTTTGGATGAATTGTCTCTGTGATATAATTCACGGTAAGGAATTAATAAGGGTTATTTTCAAAGTATATATATATTGGAATATAAGTCCCCACTTTCGTATAATTTCTAAACATTTATTAACCACCCACCAAACTTTACAACTTTAGGAAAGTCCATAATATTTATCAACGTGTCGCTTTGATGTCACCATTCATCGAGAAACCCAAACGGCATTACCTACTTGTGGACTTAGCCGATAGGAATTTGTTGCATACTTCTTATCGAGCCACTTCTTTTTTCCGTTGGTGTTAGGACATATTTAAATGTCATTCTGCAAATCGTTCTGCATCTCGAGGCTGATTTCATAACCGTCGCTTTCAATCATTTAAATGTTTATAAACCCGCTAGGGGAATACATGCTCAATACAACTTGTTTACATATTCGTTTACAATATCTTTTACATACTATCCTACATACTTGATTTTGCAATTCATTACAAACAAAATTACATGGTTGATTACAAACTTGGTTTCTTACTTTGTCACATACTCATTTGCATACATGTTTACGAAATTGTTTACATACTCATTTCGAACTCAACTGCTTGATTTATATCACACTCCTTTCTACTTATGGATTTAAGTACTCAAAGCTATTTACGAATACAACAGTTAATTTTTATTGGACACAAGTGTTTTCGGTTATCATCTCCTGTTTACATGTGCCTAAGTAACATAACCCACCAATTGGCCCACATTATCATGAACTGTCAATTTTCTTGACCGGAGAACCGTTGAGGGAGCGTGCGTTGGGTTGGGGAGGTATAAATAGATCTATTTAGGATTGACATCCCTGTTCGGTGAGTAGCTCTCACTAGTTTCGACAGTACTGAAACAACGAATGCATACATGTCGGAACAATTTGGATGTTACGGGTTTGAACATCTACACGGGCACATTTTGTGCATTAAATTGCATACATATATGTCGAGCTTCAGTGTCATGAGCTTAGCGTAACATAGATTAAATTATGTGTACTGTTATTGTTATATCGACCCATACAGTTTGAAAAATCACACATTTCCACTGGTCATCACGTACTTCAATGACAATACTAATTTCTGAACACTTTTCATAATATTGCGAAAAGCAAAAACATTTCAACTCTTTTGGTCTACACTTACTCATTAACAAGTCTGGGCGATTATTATCAGATTGAAATGATCATTCGTACTTATAAAACTTTGGTTCAATATTTCATTTTTATACTACAAAATCTATGAACTCACCAACTTTAATGTTGACACTTTTAAGCATGTTTTTCTCAGGTGAATTAGATGCTTGGCTTACTTGATGTGCTATGGAGTCTAATATTGACAAGATTTCATTTATGGATTTTTACTTACATACAAATGATCAAATCTCGTTGGGCTATTTTTAAGCTTTTCATTGTGATGCAAATATGGGATAAATGTTATATCAATTTCAAAGAAATCAACGAGATTACTTTTCAAACGACACATTTAGAGGTCGTTCTCTTGTATATTGTGCTGTTGTATTATGAAGTAACGCCCCCTGACATATTTCCGCTGCGACACATTTTTGGGGGTGTTACATGACCCATGAGAGGTGGTTGTGGTGAAGGTGGTGAACGGGTATCAAGGATGTGATCAAGAGGAGTAATTGGTAACAAGGATAGAGTGATATCTAAAGAGGAATGACTTTGGAGTAGAATTAGGTTTGAAGGTCTTGGAGGAACATCCATGATATCATCAAGAAAGGGATTGGATGGTTGAGGAGAGGGTGTATCATTAGAGGAGGGAGGTGAAGATTTAGGTTTTGACTCAAAAGATGAAGAGGTAGTGCCAAAGGTAGATGATGTATCTTTGGTTGATGGAGTTTTTGATGGTGCATTTGGTGGAGATAGAGAGGAGGATTTTGTTATGGGAGAAGGTGTGGTAGTGTCATCTTCTTCACTAGTTAGGTCCATAAAGAGTTGTCTTGGTGGAATAATGGTTAGTATGATTTTCTTAGAGGGGTTAGAAAAGGAGGCTTGTGTGGATGCCATGGAAGTAGAAGAGAAGTGAAGAAGATGATTGTGAAGATGATGAAGATGGTGAAGGTTATAACTTTTTATTTTGAAGGTAGTGGATTAAAGAAGTAAGGCATGGGAAGGTGAATATTTGATTCCAAAAGGTAAAAATCTCATGATGCCTGATGGCGGTCCCATAAATACGTTGGTGGTCCCGAATATATATGGGGGCCGCCCAGTATTTATGGGGGCCGTACTCCGGAAAAACGAAGATTTTTCCTAGTTTTTCAGACCTTCAATCCTGTACAGAATCATGCTATCATAGAAATTCTTCTATAGCCAGATCTATTTCTTCAAGAATCATCTAATACTTTCAAGATTTTCAAATTTAAAGGCTAGCTATACTATTTGGGAAGCAATTATAGGCATGTGACTATGAAACAAATAAGCATGCATAATATTATAAATTTAATAAATAGCATAGAGTACCAAAAGCATGCAAATAAGTTTAGGATGATAAAATGGAACAATCATCCAAGGCAAATTACGTTGTCCAAACTAACTTCTAAAAATCCTACTAAATAGCATAAGTTAAAGTACCAAAGCATAGATAGTAAAAACAAGTACCAACAATCATAATTATTTAGCAATAGTAATTAATTTGTCTTATAGCAATTATCCAAATTGCTCACTTTTTCTTCTTCCTCCACAAGTTCTTGATGCCCTTCCCGATTGACCTTATTCCACCACATTGCTCATCTCGCAATTGGGATTGACGGTTGAGGATTTCGGTTTGACGAGTATAGAATTCTTCCATGTTTGGGTCAATATTGGGTGGATTTGAAAATATTTGAGGAATGTCATTTGATAATGAATTGACAAAATGAGTGGGAGAAGGAGTGCTTGCACGCGAGTTCCCTTCGTCATTTCCATCATTATCATCATCGTTGAGATGAGAGGAGGATGATTGGCTGAAGGCGGATGAAGAGGAAGTAGATGAGCGACCTCTTCTCGTGCCATAATCCTTTCGAGTCTTTCGCTCTTGTTGAGTGATAAGAGGATACATGACACGGTCGTACAAGACATAATGATCATTTGACAATTCGGGACTCTCGAACATGCCATACTTAAACAATCGAGTTAATAATATACCGAATGGTAGAATTAACTAAGGTTGTTTAGTGACAAACTCCATTCGTTTTGCAATAAAATATGCAAGATTGTATTGCTCGGACCTAGCAATACAATAAATAATGTGACAAAGACATGTAGGGACATGATCCCAGTTACCCCCCAGATGGAAGACATTTTCCCTTATGATTTCAACCCAAGTTTTCATTACTGACATGATTTCACGAGTTAAAATTTGGTTTTCCTCAACATCAATGACTACATCATGACAAATACGAGTGGTCAAACCCCCCCCCCCCCCTCGGCCCTGTTCCACTTGAACATAGTTTTTGATTTCATCAGGGCAAGGGGGATTGGTTTGATAAGGACTATACGTATGGACACTATATTGCAAGTCATCAAGTGACCACCTGTCGGTAAAGGAACATTGACCCTTAAAAGGAATTTTAAGAATTTGACAGAATTCTTCAATTGTGTAAGAGAATAATTGGTTTTGGATGACAAACTCGATTAACATTTTACCCTCGAGAGTGTAGTTGACACAGTATTGACTATAGAACTCGAGCATGAAACGAGGATAAATTTGTTCATTAATTTCAAGAAGACACTCAAACCCAATATGACTAAACATGGATCTAACATAGACCATGTCATCAAAATCTAAAAATACTACCCGACCCTCATGAATGTAACGACTTTCTAGGTTCTTAAGCATCTCTTTTAAAGGTGATGTGTATCCAGGTGATATTTTCAGAATATAGCTTTTTGTGTTTTGGTGATCTTCATGACTTTTGCAAGGCATTGTTACCAAAAATAAAATGATACCTGATTTTATAATAGTGAGCTTGTATAATTAATAAGAATTTATGCCTAGTGTGTGCCTATATGCAACGAATGTGGAGTTGCAGTTAACTCGACTTTAGAACAAAACCTATGAGTTAACCCAAACACTCCTTAATTCAATTTTGCTCATCCAAACACGTCAAAAAAATACATATGAATTATGTATTTTGAATTTTGTTCATGAGATCATTATGCATGTATGCAAAAACATTTTTGAAATGTATTAACAATGTACTAAAACAATTTTATAGTGTTCCTAACGTGAGTGGTTTTAAAAGAAAAATTGGGGTTTTGTGCGAATGAAAAACTTTAAAAAACACACTTAATTATGTGAATCCTATGTCTATGGGTTGCATATTAGTTGTACATTATATTATGATAGTCCTGATTGCACACATGAACCCTAGACATGAATTGAAATAAAATAAAATAAATAACATACAATTGATGATCTTAGAAGTGTTAGGGATGATTATTAGTGATGATTTGATCATCAATTTGAGTTTTAGAGGTTCATTTTGAAGTTTGGTGGGTTTGTGGTTCGTTTTGTCGCTACAGTTAAAGAGGAAAGGAGTGTTTGTTTTTGTGTTTAATAAAAAGAGGATGACAGACTTATTGTTCGTCTGGTGGCGGTCCCATATCGATATGGGGCCACCTGATTTAATCAGGGGGACGCCCTTGATATGGGGGCCGCCCTCAGTAGAGGGTTTTAGACTCAAAATTTTAACAAAATTTTTACTAAAGGGGTGACGTTTTAATTTGCACTTCGTGAATTAAAAATGCTTAAAGTACTTCGGATTAAATAATTAAGTTGTCACGACACGGAGTAGAACATAGACTAGAATCGAGACAGAAGAAAAGAAGAATGATTTATGGAATGTGTTCCAACATTTCTAAACCAAGACGGAGATAGTTAAACGATTCACGTTTAAGGGGTTTAGTGAGAATGTCAGTGATTATCGATAGATGACACTTTTTCGATAGAGATATGTCCTTTTTGGACATTATCATGAAGAAAGTGGTGACGAATTTAGATGTGTTTAGTTCGAGAGTGTTGCACCAGGTTTTTGCTAAGGTCAATCGCGCCTTTATTATCGCACATGATCGAGACGTCTTCAAGTCGAATGTCATAGTCGATAAGAGCTTGTTTCATCCATAGTGCTTGTGGACATGCCTTTCCAGCGCTTATGTATTCGGCTTCGGTAGTGGATATAGCAAGAACGGTTTGTTTCTTCGAGAACCAAGATGTTAAAAAACATCCCACGAACGTACAAATACCGCTAGTGCATTTTCGGTCCACATAATCTCTCACACGATCAGAGTCGGCATATACCATGGTTTCTATGTCGGTCCCCTTAGGATACCATAATCCTAAGTGCATAGTGTCTTTAATGTATCGGAAGATACGCTTAACCACTTCAAGATGAGAGGTTTTGGGATCCTCTTGGAAGCGTGCACAAAGGCAGATACTATGACATCAGGCCTACTTGCCATTAGGTAGAGTAAACTACCTATCATGCCTTGATACTTGGTACTATCTACCAACTCACACTCTTCTTCTTTTGTGAGTTTGGTATCTGAGGACATGGGGGTTTTCATTGGTTTAGAATCTTCTAAGCCAAATTTCTTAAGCATTTCTTTAATATATTTAGATTGATTAAAGAAAATTCCATTTTCCATTTGTTTTTCCATTTGTTTTTTTTTGTAACCAAGGAGAAGTTAAGTTTAGCCTATCATGATCATCTCGAACTCATCAATGCATGATTTTGGGCAAATCTTCAACACACATGTCTTGACAATTGCGAACCGAATACTAATTTCATCACTATATATAACGGATGATGAGATATAAAATTTTCTCTTATACAAAGTTGTGTTATCTGCCATTTCCCATTATAGTTAACTCATGTTTTAAAAAGAAAAGCTTATAAACTATCAATATCCCAAGATTTGAGAGTGCTGTTTCAAGACCATATAAAGCTTCTCTTGAGTTATAACTATGATGCGATTTTTCAAAGTCAATGAATCCCGAAGTTGTGCCACGTATTACTGCCTCATGATTTTCACAAACCGTTCAAAAATGCACTTTTTTACATCTATTTTGCGGAATAGCTTAAGATCTACAGCACTAGCAATAACTAAAAAATATTCTAATGAGACTCTACCAGCAGCAGGGCATATGTTTCCATCATAATCGATGCCCACTTGTTGATTAAAACCTTGTGCAAACAACTAGCCTTATTTCGAGAAACACATCGTTCTTGTCTAACTTATTCCTATACACCCACTATTACTAATGATTGATCATATTCTTAGGTTTTGGTACTAACTTCCAAACATCGTATTGCGCAATGAATTGAATTTAATACTTCATGCTTGCAATAATCCAACATTTCATCCTTTAATGCTTCATTACACATTCTTATGGTATTATATTTGATATAAAAATAAAAGACGTTACTTTGGTATTTGGGCTTGAGACCTAAGGTTCTTTGGTTAAGGTTTCTATGACATTTTCTAATGAGGATGGATCCTAGATTACCTTAATAATGAATACTTCGTCAATTTCTAAATTTATCCTCAATGTCCATTGTTCTAGTGTTATTCTTTTCCGATAACCTTAATTGCTTTCTTCTTCATCTAAGATCCTCATCCACTCAAGGGAGATGTCTTAGAGGTGAGTGAGGTTTCATCGAATGACACGTTGGAGTGATTCTTCGATTTTTCATGGTGTCGTTATTGTTTAAGGCATTAATAGGGCTTAACTATTTTAGAAAGTAACCAAAAAAGACATCTTAGAAATGACTTTATGGGTCAAACTTAGTAAGGTATCATAGGTGTTTAAATGACGAAACACTGCTTCAAACACCCACAAGTAACCAAGAGTTAGTTTTCCTACCTCTCAATAGTTTCATAAGGTGGATTTACCTAAGATGGCTACCTGGATTAGGGATTCTACGGTATGACGGATGGAGTCACCAGCTTGAAGTATCATGTCTTACACCAAAACTTTTGTGGAAATGATAATTGTTCATTTTCTAACATGGTCTTCTCACACATTTCTTTGTAGTGTCCTATTGTTTCTTATGCTACTGACGACCATTTGATTGTGGAATTCATGTTGTGGAGAGCCTAAGATAGAGAAGTTATGTGTAATATCGTTGGCACTGAAACAAACTCTCCAAATAGCACTTCCATTAGTTCAAATACCCTACCATGGTAGTCTTTCCTAAAATTGACACATGTTGGACATCCTTAATTTTTTTGATTTTTTCTACTAAATAATTTGAATTGCTCAAAGGCTTCGTCCTAGTCCTACAGGAATTCTTGTCCATTGATATAGACCCTAGCAATAACATGATACCCTGCGTCTTACTCTTAACATAAAGTGTTAGAGGTCTTCCAACCGAACTCTGTAATAGAATAGGATGGACTGGAAGAGATCCATCAAATGGAGAAGTTAATGAATCATACTATCTTGAGAACTATACTTTACCATTTTCACAACTTATTGGATTCCTACAGCTTTGCCACAATCTTCATCCTAACCACAACTGCCAATACATAACTACTCCAAAATACCAATCAAATGCATCTACGAAACTAACCCCTTCCCGACACTCGATCGAGCAAAGTAGACATGAGATCATTATACATCATAAATATGCCAATGATGTTTTACCGGCCATACAACAAACCTGCGAACAAAAGATTATTATCCCACCCAAACAGTGAGCGTGTACCTTTGACTCAATACTGGTATAGCCCAACCTTGTTAGTGTCTTAGCGCAATACGCCACTCTGTTCTTCTCAGCTATCACTAGCATCCCTACTCACTCTTTTATTCCTCACCTCATCAGTTCTTAACAAGTCCAACAGTTCTCAAACTGCCAACCAGACTATATTACACATTTTATTATAAATTATTGAATCCCCAATAATCTCATGGGTCCATGCAAAGCGTTTAGTATAGCATACTCATAATGGCAACCTCTTACACAGCATTAGTCATTTTGGCATTTGATTGGATTGGAAATGGAGGACACATTCCCCATGGCATCGTAACTTAGAGCAGTTGGAAGTTATTCCCAAATTACGGGAAAACCATGATGTTGGTTTTGTCATCAATCATTCTTTTTGGTTGAGATGACTTAGAATGAGGATTAGTTATCTCAGATATTGCCCGTCTTCAAAGGTGGTCTTCATTTTTTAAAACCCTAAAAATTTGTTTTTAATAAACAATCCAACTTCGGGTTTTAAAAACGATGGTTTTAAACCAAATTGTTAACCTATAATTAAGACAATCCCGCCCAAAAACACTAGTCAACCTAGCGAATTTTAACGAAATAATACCATTGTATACCATTAATAATTTTTTTTGGTCAAGGACCCAAAAATGGATTTTCTGAAAAAAGTAAACGGATATATTCTAGAATTCTTGAGAACATAGACACGTCGGTCCACTTAATTGCTATGACATTTTGTGCTATGATGGGGGTGCCCCTTAGTCATTTGAGGGACCGGCCACCAGACAGGTGTTACATTCTGATATTTCACAAATTTGATTTCCTTAGACCTACTAGTTGAGTTGCTTCAGAATGAGTTAAACCTTACAACACCAATTTCTATCTTTGGATGGGTTATATATGATTGCTTAACATGTTTATTTAAGCAATGTGTACTCTTTTTAAATTTAGTTAGCTTCAAAGCTTCGCTCTTATAAGTTTTTCGTTCTGTCACAATTGAAGTGCTTGACAATTTTGTTACATCCGAATCAACTCCCCTTTTTATTTCCTCGAGTGTTACGACAATTTTTAATTTTAATTCAACTAGAGCCTTCATTTCTTTCTATAAACTGTTTCTAATATCGCTTTATCTAGTGTTAGTTCCTTTGTAAGTAAGTAATAAGATAACACCCAACACCGTCTTCCACGGGTTTTATGGTGTCCCAAATATCGTCTTTCACAATGTATGGGGGAGGTTCGAGAGTGAGACCTGCCCTACCACCTACCAAAGTAGAGAGCTGCTTTCGTTTCTCGTATCTCCAAAACAAGAAAACGAACCTCTCAGCGCTTGTAGTTGGATGAGGATCAAACCTTTAACCACTTGTTCTAACCCTAAACTCTTTTAAAACTCATCTTTCATAGTTGGATCATATTCATTATCTAAACAGTAAAAATCGTCTAATTGATGAATTTTCAACGCAACAGTAAGAGAAATCCCAAACATACCCTCATTTGGATGCTTGAGCCACCGACACGTTTCGTCTTTAGCCATTTTCAACATCTATGCTTCACCGCTATCACTTCCAAGGAACCTCTAGATGAATGATCTTTGGTTCTAGTCCATTGGGAGGTTTTTGGACATTTCTCCCAATAAGATTATTTTTTGGTCCTCTGCACGTCGTAAAACCACTCCTTTTTCACTTTTAACCATTCTTGTCCGTCCGGCTTCTTTTAAAGGACCATTATTTGTCATTCCTAGGTTGTCTCACAAACACCTACCTCTTACTCTGTTGGGACAGGAAACTTCTAAGAAGTCCCTAACCCATGGCGTAATCTTCAACTTCACTAGTTCCGAAGTCCAAACACTCCTCATCACTAGATTCCAGTCTTATACTCATAGTTAAAGCAAGATTTTCCCAACTTTTCTCCATATGATAGTCTTTTTGTGACTATTGTGGGAATCTTATCTTGATGATACCATCTCATGGATTAATTTTAGATTTCCAATGAGTTCATACAAAGGATACGATGTTAGATTTCTTATCAAAGCGCATCTAACTTCGTTCGTAAACTTTGCTAAAACTCGCGTCTAGACATCTATTTTAGGGTGCTATGTAGATCCAGACTGCACAAGAAAAGCTATCAATAACATAAGTTTTCTTGTTTTTTCTTGATGATCATCTCATGGATTTTTAGATTTCCAATGAGTTCATCAAAGGATACTGATGTTAAGTCTTTCAACTCTTCAATTGTCGTAACCTTCGCTCTCTATTTGGGATGTAGATCCCTAAGAAACTTCCTAACATAGTTCTTGTTAGAGTAACATTCATCAAGAGCTTTTAGACTAGTAATAATAGTATTAATTCTAGCAAAAGCACTATCTATAAATTCGTCTTCAGAAATGATGAATTATTTGTATTGTTGTACCAAAAGGTCAATCTTGTTACCTTGATGGGTGATTAACAAAGTTTTCTAAATTTATTTTACCATAAAGCGTTGTAAATAACCATTTTAGCTTCGTTATTTTTCGCAAGCCTCTTTTTAAGATCATCACTTTGTTTTTCAAAAGGGATAACCTAATCTAGTTTGGTTTTCGGATTTTGTTCAATAGGTTGAAAATTACCGTTGGTAATAACATGCCAAAGATCAAGATCTTTTAATTTAACATATGTTTCGAATCTATTTTTCCAATAAATAAAACTACCGCTTTCGAAAAGTGGTGGTCTTTGCATAGATTGACCTTCTAGATATTTGTCGGAATCCATAGATCGATCCAAACTTTAAAATACAACATATTTTAAAAATCTTGAGTGACCTCGGCTTCTGATACCAATTGTGGAAACTATAAAGGGGGTTGAATAGTTTACTGGTTAATTGGCTTTTTAAAATTTCACTTCTAAAGTTGTTGGATTCGAGTATATGTTCAATCAATCAACAATATGAACCAATCAAGATAACTATCTACTTGTAATAGCAATACAAACAATAAATGAAAAAACACAAACAATATAAAGAGATAAGGTAAGAAATGATCAAACAGAGACACCAAAATTTATAGTGGTTCGGCTACGAAGCTCCTCTTTACCCTACTCTACTCCTCGAGTATCCAACTCGAGATTTTACTATGTCAAAAAACTCCCTTTAAGCGGACGTTTACACGTCGCTTACGTTATTTTCTAACACTAAGCTAAATGTCGAGTCCTAATCTTAGCTAGAACCAATCTACCACTTCACAAACACTACCCAATCACAAGATCTACACTATCAGATTTATACACTATCCGATTTACACAATCACACAAAATAATCAATATAGAGATTTAGATCTTAGAAGAAGAGAGGAGAAATCACTAATCTATAACACTTCGTTTCTTGGCGAATATGAGTGTTCTTTTCTTGCACTTGATAGAAGAAGGAAGAAGGAAGAAGGTAAAAGATAAGATTTGATCACTTGAAACAAGATTAAACTATGTTAGTGATCAAGAGATCTAGAGAGATAAAGAAGGTTTTAGTGAGCGAGATGAATTTAAAAAATCTATGCAAAGAGGTCTCATTTTCTACAGGAAAGAGTGCAGTATTTATAGACAGAAAAGTCCAACTTTCCCTGGTGGCGGTCCTGGTGGTCCCAGATATATTTGAGGGCTGTTTAGCCACTAAGGGAGCCGCTACTAAACTGACACTCCATTTTTTGTCTTTTTGTGTGGAAGGTTGATCCTGGTATGTTGTTTTCAATTTTGGGGGGAAAAACTGAATTTAAACTTTTGTTTTTAAATAAAATATTATTTTTATTAATAAAACTATTTTGTATATTTTTTATTTTGTAAAAATAGTTTTGTAGATATGTGATGGTTAAGAAGAAAAATTATTTTCTTGATCACTAATCATGTTTAATGATTTGTTTATTAATACTTAAGTGATTTACGTCGAAATAGGAATTTATGATTAATAACATGTAAATGTTTATTTTTATCGTGAATGTTTTTACATTTTGTCATCTTCAAAATGTAGAGAGATCGAAAAATATAAATAACGTTTTTAGGCATTATTTGTATTAACAATCTCCCCCTTTTGATGATGACAAAATATAAACTCATTTTGTATAAAAATAAAATTTTCAAGTTATTAATGAGTTTTAATCCATTTCTCCGCAGGGCATTTGACTGGTGGTGGTCTGGGTTGCTAAGCATTGATAAGGAACGAAGTGAGTCGACCAACGGGAGAGGGGAAGTTAATATTGTTACATTATAAAAGAAGTACAAAAAAATCCTACAAGAGGTGGAATACAAATTGAGAGACTAAGTGACTAAGTTGCACACACTTGACACCATCAATAACCAACGTTCCCAAGAAAACTGGCAAACAACATACAATTTAGCTTAATAACATTACACTAAAACCAAATTATCATAATTTCACACATAGATACTTATACGCTAAAATACTAAAATTAAAGGAAACCCATATCAGAGCGCATCACAGATCACACCAAGATTCAATCTTAAAGAAACATCAAAAGCAGGTTGCTGAAAGTCTTGCGCTGTAGCTGCTCCCATTCACACTGTTTGAAAAAGTTTTTCTTGTTCTACTGAGTGTTACTATTTTTGTTGTTTAAATTGTTTATAAGCGTTGTGTGCCTGGACAATGGTGTAACAAAGATATCAAATATATGAGTGTTAGATTGTTTTTATAAATGAACTATTCTAGCAGGTTACTATTTTTGTTGGATAAATGTTTTAAATTTTTTATAAAAGTTGTGTGCCTGGATAGTGGTATAAGATTTTTTGTTATTGGAAACAAAGTGTAGTTAGTGCTGCTGTGATTTGATAAGTTATTATATTTTGTATGTTTTTGTGCTGTAAGTGGTGTTAAGAAGTGTGGCAGGCATGTGATCTTTTTTGGGTGGTTTTGCTTTTTCTGTGCGTATATGCCAAGATAAGCTAGTGTATGATTGAAAACATAGTTTAGTGGAGCCTGCTGTGATTTGATCACACATGTTGCTGTTTTTTGTATTTGTTGGTTAACTGTTATTGTTTGTCTGTTTTGACATTTGGCGTTTGATACCATAAGTAGTGGTGTTATTATTTTGTTTCTATCGATTGTTATGTTGTTTAATAACATAATCGGTGGCTTTAATAACATAATTATGTTGACATGTGGTATTATCTTAGCGATACGTGTCGTTGTTATTTTGTTTTTCTGGACTGTTATGATTTTGAGTTTTGCTTCTGGTTTTGTTTATTTAAGGACTACACATTGCATAAGCAGTGTATCTGGGTTAAAATAAGAAGGAGAGAATGGAATGGTTACCAAAGTGTAAGGAGTTAGAGAAGGCTGTTAGTGGGCGTAATTGGTTAGACATGATGGTTGTCTATTTTGATGAGTATGCGTATGAGCAGCGAGAGTTTGCGTGTCGAGTGAATAGGTTGATTGGTGAGATGAATGAAGCGTGTGCAGATAGGATGGCTTTTGTTCGGGAGCTTAGGAGTGTGGCGGGTGAGACTATACCTGCGAAGACTGCTGCATTTTTTAAAGAGATGTTGAACAAAGAGGGTACTATAGAGTGGCAATTAGCTGATGTACAAAGGGAAGCTAAAGAAAGGGTTCATAAAATTGAGTTCTTTGTGGGGAAGTTGATGCGTGATGCCAGAGGTTGACGCATGAGCCGTGATGCATCTTCTTAGAAGTGTTCATGGCGTTTGTTACGTGCAGCTTCGTTGTCGTGTGTGGATTGTGTAATTTGTGTCTTGTTTGTTCAATAAGTGCGATGCTGTTATGCATGTTATGTTGTTTTTTAAAATAATTTGTAATGCGTGTCTGTGTTATGTTAAGTTAAGTAATAAAAGGTGGAAAATATGTTTCTGTTTGATGATGCACTCCTTTTGTTTTTATTTGTTCTTTGGTTTTATATGTTGTATACAGTGATAGAAGGAGAAGCTTTATATATATATATTGGTCTTTTATATGAATACAATGATTTTAAGTGATGAAAGTAATTTTTTCTACTTTAAAGTAGATGGGGACAAATGTGCAATAGTGAAAGCCTATGGATATGGGTGAGTTGTGCCCTATTTAAGAGGTGTTGAGGGTCTTTGTTTTGCATTGAAAGCTTAAATAACATAGCCAATGACATTTTTACCAATATGTGATGAGCTTCGTCGTAGTGTAAGTTCGCCAGACTAGGAGCCCCAGATTATCTTGTACTGCAAAAGAGCCAAGTGTGATGATGTGAGGTTGGCAATGCAAATTAACGCATTGTGCAATACTTTGACTGAGGTTATTGACGAAAGGTGGAGCTTTATTGGAGAATTGGACATGTTGGCCTATAAGTTTGTTCCAGGAAAGATGGTGGAGTTTATGAAAGAGATGCAGGACAAAGATATTTCAAACCTTATGAAGTTGCAGATACTTGGAAGGGAGTTTGAGTTGATGGCTTGTGAGAAGGATCTTTTCATTCAGAAGCTCAAGGGTACCATGAACTATTGAAGCGGGTGCTGGAGTCGTTTGTTAGTGAGTATGTTGAGTGTCGCTTAAATAAAAGCGTGTTATGTGTGCGCGTGCATGTCAAGTGTGTGTTTAATTATGTAATATCATGTTTGTGTTCTTTTCGTCATGTGGTGTTTGTACGATAGTTTATTTAATGCAAGTGTGTTTCTCTTTGGATTTGTGTACAATGATTAATGTATGTGTGCATTTTGATGTTGTAGTGTGTGTTTGTTGTGGGACTTTGTAAAATTAATATCTAATTTTACCTAGTAGTATGATTAGTTTATTGTTTTATGGCATCATGGATAGCTACGTAAGAACATTAAGTTGTACCTTTGTGCTCTGAGATGGTTAGGGAGCTTTCAATCTCCCTTCTGTTTCTTTGGTTCAGTAGATTGCTGGATGAAAAGGGCCCTCTTTGTTGATTTTCCTTGTGCTATCTCGGTTTCTTCCTTCTTTTTTGTAGCGTCTGTGATTGTGCTATGGCTCGGTGCTGTTGTCTATGGTATTTAAGAAAATGTAATAGTGGTTAGATAACGGCTAGTCTCTATCCTTTATGCAACAAAGAAATCATAGGCGATGTGTTTTATGTTAACCTTCTTCTTCTACAGCGCATTTTACTTTTCCTCTTTGATTTTCTTCTTGTTTTTCCATGGACTGTGTGGTTGCAGCGGATGCTGATGATGGGGTTCCTGGTTTTTAACATGGTTAGACTGTAGTCTTGTGACGAGGTGGTTGTATGTTTAACAGTTAGAAAAAAGGTTGTCTATAATTTGTATCACCTTTGCTTGGTTCTTGTGCACTGGTACCCGTGCTCTTATCTTGCTTTTTTAGGTCAAAAACAGCATCTAGAGTAAGATCTCTGAGGTTTCCTAAAGTATTCAGATGGAATTGAAAGACACCAGTTTTTCCTTGTGCTGCTAAGAACTTTGGTGGTATCTTCTTCGGGTCTGTTGGTTTATATTTTTCTACCAGATCTGTACATGGATAGTCCACTACTTTGCCCGCTGCTGGACTTAAGAAAATGATAGGGGCGGTTGCAGTCATGTCTGTGATGTATTCTTTGAATTTGTACCTGTATGTTTAGTGCTGGCGTGTTATATTGTTTGTATTTTGTTGGCTTTAGTCATGGGTAGTGTTGATAAAAGGTACCTGAAGAAGGGGCCTGGCTGTGGGCCGTGATCTACGCAAGTATAACTATCTCCCTGGGCTATTGCTACTATGCCGCATTGATGGCATAAGATGTAGTACCAATCTCTAATTAAGTTAATGCTAGTATTTGTGGCTTTAGCGGTGAATCTGTCGCCCTGTGGTTGTTTGCATAACTTAGTAGGTTCTACTCAGTTTATTTAAGGGAATAAGTATGGATGTAAGAAGTCACCTTATAGCTGTTCGGATTCTGTTCCATTATCGTCTTTAATGGGAATCTGTTTCTTGTTTTTTCTTGTTGAACGTCTTGATATGGAAGCTTAGAAATTATGAGTAGAGGAGAGTCTTCGTATCTGGATTGGAAACTGCACGGTAGTTGTGATTAGAAATTTGAAATAAGACTATAGATCAGTATAGTGATTAAAGGTTAGGTTACTTACATAGCACGTGATTCTGTAGCTTCAGGAATGTTTGGGTTTAAATAGTAGTATGTTGATGAACTTGCGGAAAGCTGGTAGTCCTTAGTAATAGTGTTAGCATTGCAGTTAGTGTCTCAGGTTTAAAACTTATATATCTTGCATTTTTTAGACTGCTGACTTATTACCTCGATACTTAGAAACCCGGCATGAGCTGACCGCTATAATGACTGGTTGCTCCATGTTTTTAATATCTGCCTGGTCAAAATGTTTGGCCATCTTATCCCAGAGCGTGAGCTCGATGATGTTTCCACAGTCAACATTGGAAATTTGTTAATATAAGCTTTTTTTTAATTTCTCATAAATATATTTTTGTAACTTACTTGAGGTTTTCAATCTTAATTTTCCTTCTGATTTCTTGTCTTGTGTTTGGGTCTCCAAAGTCGCTGGTATCGCCAACTACTCTTAGGCAGCCTATGTAATCTGAAAACAAATACAGGTTAGACACATTGTTATAGTTTATTACTTTGTAAATTAGAAGTCTGTACTTTTTTTAGTGGTCGATTGTTTTTTAGGAGTTAATAATTTTTCTTGTTTTTTTTTACAAAATCAGCTACAGATGGCTATATTGCACATTGTTTGTAACAGTGGTTTACTATGTGTCTGTGAGTGGAGTGCCACTTGTAGTTATCAGACAACGTTGCATGTAGCTTTTGAGGCAAAAGAATTATTTCACCCTGTATATAAATGGGTGCAGTGTTGAGCATGTGTGTCACCATCTGAGATTTTCCTTAAAAAAATTGTTTTCAAAAAATGGCTAACATAGGCAGACTGTTGTTTTATAAGTTATATTGTGCTGCTAATTCTCGTGATATTAGGGATCAGTTGTCAGTGTTGTTTAGGAGGGAAGTTTCTAAAGACTTAGTAAAAATAGAGAAGTATTTTAAGCTATCTGATGAGCTAAGAATCGGTGTGGAGAGGAGGGATGGATATATCAGCGAGCTTCAGATATATGATATGTCGAAAGAGGTTCTTAAAAGTATTGAAATTTTAAGGCTGATGCAGGTTGATGACATGGAGAAGGCTTCTCGTTTGGCGTTGATGGCTAGAGAGATTCAGGACAAAGTATATGAGAAGAACACTTTCATTACGAAGCTTAGAGAATAGAGGGTTGGTTAGCGTGTGGCTTATAGTCTCTTTTAAGTAACTATGTTGTTGTGTGTGTATTTCTGGAGTCTGTGGTTTCTGAATAAATGTGTTGTCGTTTGTCCGGTTGTAGTTTCAGCCTGTGTTTAATAATGGTAAATGTGAGAAATGTTATAAGTAACTGTTTAGTCTATTGCATGGTATAATACGATGGTTTTTAAGCGATGTCTGTGCATGCCGTTTGTTTCGTATGCTGTTTTGTGGTTGATCTTGTATTTTCTGTTATCATGTTTAGTTTTAACTAAGGTTTGATACTTATTGTAAAGATATATTCTGTAAAAGATAAAAAGAGAATGATACCTGTTAGAATGGGGTGCTGCATTTTTAAGTTGTTGTCAAGCTTTGGCAAGTTTGATGCTAGCTGGTTGTAAGAAGTAAATTAAAAGTAGTGTTGTGGAAATGCTGTTGCTGATATTGTTTCTAACTTTGTGTATTTACCAAACCGAAGGCTTATTTGATTTTCTAGAGCTTGTTGATAGCGACTGGTAGCTTCACAAAGAAAGTTAGAAATCCGGTAGGCCATGTGGATTTGCAATTTTTGGTCGAAGTAATCCACGTCTTTCATAGCCATGTTAGCTTGTATAGCGTTACCCTGCGATTGCATATTTATTGTTATACATATGTCGCTAATCCATCTATTATTTGCATATAAATTAGGCATGGGTGTACCTCTCGGTCAAGCAGAATGCAGCAGAAAGCATATGGAGTCATTTCTGGTGGGGATTTTACAATCCATTTTCTCTAAACTTTGACTTTCTAACATCTTGTTGTTGAGTCTGAAGTCAGATCAACGATTTGTAGTTAGCTCCATTTCAATAGTTAACCTAACAAAAGCTATTGAAGAATCATCATTAAACATAAACCAAAAATGGTAAAGTAGCGATATGGAAAAGAGTCGTTGCTACAACAGAAGCAATATGTAGTATGACGCGGAACATGTACAACGGAAAAAAATTGAAAAACATTTGATGTTATGTCATCGTTTTTAAAATTTTGGGAGTTTTATTCTAAATTTTAAAAGAGAAAAACAAATATATTTATGATAAAATTTATTGAGCGCCGGTGTGTCGTGTATTTTTTTCAAAAGTCTTTGTTATTACTTATTTTTTGTAGTATTTTCAGGGGGGGTGATTGGTATTCTTGGGGTTCATAATATTTTTATTATAGACATGAGGGGTTGTGGCTCTTGATAATGCGACGTAGAGCTGGCCATGACCAAAATTAGTTAGGGAAGATAGACGCTAATTTTGTTCAGAGATTTCCTTTGGCTTTTATTGATTGTCATGGCGTAACAGAGTTTTATGGGAAACTGTCTTTGTTTGAAAACAAAAAGGAGATTGGGATCTTTGTGGATGAGTGAAATTCGGTGGATAAATACTGTCTCCCCTACTCTTGTTCCCTTTATGATCTACACTACGATTAGTTTTGTCAATCAGTTCCCTACTATCATCCTTGTACCATTACATTAGGCCCCCGTGAGGTTTACATTCCTTAGAAAGAATGGACCGGTCTTGTGCCAACTTTAAGCTCACAGGTGACGTGGAGGAAATCTAGTACTTAAGATGTTTAGCTGTTCCTACTGGATAAGATAAAGCATCTTTGTTTTAGCGCCATCATTTCCAGTTGGCGTTGCTTCATCTTGACTCATGTAACTTGTACTTTTGCCAGGGACCATGTCAAGAACTTTAGAGTTGATGATGTCGGCGGTTTCATTTGTGGGACATACGATTGCCTTCTGTTAGAGTTATTACAGATGGTGTGTGAATTGGTCATAGATGAAGTCGATGAGCTTAGAAAGACCTTATTCATCAGGAGTGAGGCAGTAGCTAGCAGGAATGTCGATCCAAGATGTATTTTCTGGATCCTATTCTGCTGGGCGGCCTGTTTTTCCGTCACCAATATCAAGTAGCCAAGAAGCAAATGAGTTGACCAGGCTGTGTTCTTCTAAAGTGGTGTCTTGCAAGTCTCATGTTTTGTTTTAATGTGAAAACCTTAAAAGATAGACATAATGCATATTCAGAAATGCAAGACGCTATTATCTCCATCTTTGATGCTCCTTTTTTCACTGGAAGTGTTTGCCGAAAGTCACCACCTAGGAGAATTGACTTGCCTCCAAATAAAGAGAACGGTTTGTTAACGATGTCTCTGAGGCTTCTATCGAGTGCTTCAAAAAAATGGCAATCATTCATAGGGGCTTCATCCCAGATTATGAGATCAGTGTCGGCTAACAACTTTCCAAGCTGAGTATTCTTTGTAATTCTACGTAGGGACTCCTCCGTTAATTCAAGAGAGAGCTTAAATCTGGAATGTGTAGTGCGGCCGGATGGTAAAAGTAAAGAGGCAATACCTAAAGATGTGACTGCCAATACAATCTTTCCTTGCGAATGAAGACTGTATGTTTTACCTGTTCCACCATGGCCGTAGAAAAATATAAGTTCATGCCTAATATTTTCATCAGCATTCATAATAAGATCATAAAGTGATTTTTGGTCAGTGTTTAGTCTTGGAACATAGTCATTCTTTAATTGAGTCAACTCTTCCCGATTATAGTTTCTCTCTTCCATGAGGAGTCTGTTAGCTAGCTGCTCTAATAGATCTGCAAGAGGTAGCGGGAGACCAAAGCTTTGCAGCGATTTACCATAGTTTTTTAGAATAATCTCTAATTCATAGAGTGTATATCCTTGCAGTGAGTCGGCATTAAGATGGTAGTTAGGAATTTGTACTTTTTCCGACACTTTCTTTGGTATATCATGACTCATCTTTTCCTAATACTTTGTCTAAAGTTTAGATGGATCTACGATGTCACAATGGAGTAGTATGTGAGAAAAGACACATCTTAGCTGCTCAGAAGTTGCAGATGCACATGCCTCCTCAAGTGCAGTTTCCCATTCTCTGTCGTCGCCTAGTAGACCCAACGCTTCACACGCAGCTCTATAAGTCGGATAAAAAATGTAGTTAATAGTTTGTACTTCGAAGAAATCCCTGCAACCCTTTTGATGTCATAGTAACATTCTTAAAAAGAATAATTCTCCTGAAGTTGGATGCACATATGCTAGACGTCCGATCGATGACTTGCTGTTTCTCCGTGGTGACCAGCTCTTACTATCAGAATGCCAAACAAATTCCGATGGGAATTCCAAATATAATAGATGTCTACCGATTTCATTACTGGCATTATAAGCAAACCACTCGGTTAATGTTGTGTTTTTCTTTCCAGGCAGGTCTACCACCGATCGTAACCTAACTCTGTCTCTAAAAGTTATTTGTTGCATATCTTCCAAGTGCACTACCAATATTTGAACAGCCGGTTCTCTATGATGAATATCAAACTTGAAAATTCTCCAATATGCTTCATGAGCACAAATAAAACACCCTTCAACATAGTTCTGAATCTCATCCACCATTTCTCATGAAGGTGTTGCTTTAGTCGATGATTCACCTATTGGCCTAGACACCCGAGCAAATAATATGTCTATGCCTTTTGATATGTACTTGAATAAATACTTTATGAGCATACTCCACCCACAGTATTCAACGTTGATATGAGCTCAAAAGGCTAGAAGTAGATCACGGTTATTTGGAACAACATAGTTGTTGTCCAATTTAAATTGGTTTCTTGTGGTAGTTATACTTGTGTCCCTTCTCTAATAGTGCACGTGACCGTTGTCGTCAAAAAAGGTTTTGGAATTGAATTTTTTGGGAAAGCTCTTGCCACACTTGTCACCCTTCATGCATGAAGCCTTCATGTTAGCAGCTCCACAGGGACCGTGCATCGTCATTTCAGAAACAATGTTATACCCATCTGGATCTATTCTCGGATCGGGTAATTCAGCTGAAATATATTGGTCAACATCTTTAGCGCTTTTTATTTTACTTTCTGAATCTACCCAAAGCAAAGTGTTGCAATGTGGCAATCCCCGCTTCTAAAACTCGAATGTGTAGAGCACTGCAAGATAAAAACAAAGATTAACAAACAGGGACATTCAAATATAAATTAATTCAAAATTTAAAAAAATGTAGGATATCATACCTCCTGTGACATTTTCAAATATACGTTCTTCCTTAAGAAAGGTATCGAAAGATTGAATCTTCTGCTCAAAACCCCGACACACGACATCCGCTCTATCAGAAGCAGACAGATTAGGGTATTGAGCCATGAATCTTTTGATTTTTGGCCAGTTTACATTATATGTGAATGTGATGAAAAATTATGGATTTCTCAGTTTTCGGAAAATAGCAAGAGCGTCTAGATAGTGAGCATACATGTATCGTGGCCCGCCCGTGAAAGACATGGGGAGTATTATTCTTCCACCAATTTCGTAACCATCGCGCTCTCCTCGAGAGATAACATCATATAACCCGGATAAGTAGTCAGCTCGAATATCATTTTGCTTTTTCCTTATGAAGTCAAGTCAGTTTTGTTCAACAACGCAAAACACACCAACGACGTATTGTTGAAATAGTCTGCCTCCCTTAAAAATCAGATCATACCGCTTCAATCGAAAATGGAGTTGGTATATGTAGTAGGTAAGCAATATGACTCTTCT
Source organism: Tanacetum coccineum (assembly GCA_026074375.1). Taxonomy (NCBI): domain Eukaryota; kingdom Viridiplantae; phylum Streptophyta; class Magnoliopsida; order Asterales; family Asteraceae; genus Tanacetum; species Tanacetum coccineum. The sequence goes on along the minus strand of BQNB010022928.1, from coordinate 17,734 downwards.
TGCCCTGCCACGACCATTAGCTGATCTTAGCATTAGATTTATGTGGTACCCCGACTGTCCGTAGATGAAAAGAAAGGGAAATTGTAGCGACATATATGAAGGGTGCAACTTGTTTACTCTTTGGATTGGGCCATCTTTGTGTTGAATGTTAACATTAAAATCTGTGTTACTTGTAATACCACTTTCAAAAACCATTTCTTCAAGAGTATTTGATGTAGGAAACTCATAACAACGCGCACCTTGACCGTTGTAAAGGTGTATCTTGAATTCTGGAATGTCAAGCTCCCTGCATTTGTCTCTTATTGTCCTGAAAAGTTGTACCAACTCGTTGTATGCATCTAAAAAGTGAATGAGACCTTCAACCATCTGTGGATCTAAATCACTATTATTAATCCCACTGGTATGTGTTTAATTACACATACCTTTGACCACTAAAACCGGACTTAAATGACTAAAAACGTACCAAAAATACATTGTATTTGTATGTTTTGCATTTGTATTATGCAGGTAATGGATATCCAAGAAAAGGACAAAAATCGAAGCCAAAACGACAAAACCGAGCACGAGAACGGAAAGACCGTGAGAAGTCAAAAAGACAAAGTCAAAGTTAACAAAAGTCAAAAAGTCAAAGTCAACCCCGGGATGAGGCATTGGGAAGAGCATCAAAAATAAACTCGAAAACCTAAATTGCCAAAAGTGGGCCCACCCGTACCCACCTAGTGGGCCTGGGTCAGCCCACTTATATAAACCCTTTTATTAAACCCCAAAAAGCCCAATCCTTTTATACTTTACCCGGCCCAAACTCCTTTTTATATATAAAACCAAAACAGGCCCAACAAGGCCCAAAACCAAACCCAAGCCACTTAACTGTGTTATCCTTTTATCCCTTACACCGTTAGTCCTTTAAGGACTAACGGTGCAAACATTTATAAACTTCAAGGACCAAAGATGAACACCACAAGGACTTGTAGTGTAATAAAGACATACACTTGGAGGGACCATTTTTGCCAACATCAAGAACTTTTAAAAATGGCGCGTACACTGTTCATTATCCCCCTCACACACCCTGCGTGTGTTTTAACTTATAGCAAACTGCCAAAACTTCTCACCATAAGACAAAACATCACCACCACTCTCACCCCACCTCAAAAAAAAACCAAACAAATCCAAATGTAATTGAGGAAGCAACCAATGAAAAAATAACAAAAAAAGAGTAAAACTACCTTTGAAAGTTGTTGTGCGCTCACGTTGTAAATTCCCTCCACAAAATTCAGAACACTTTTAGAAAACATTCAAATATAACTGAGTGTTGTCGGTACAACAATTTGCAGAAGGAACAGCCAACAAATTCAACATTTCTGCAGCAACCAACAGCGAACAAATCAGATATGAAAACATGATATGTGACCTAAAAATCAATAATCCAGGTTTGTTCACCTTCAAAAGCCGAGACACCACCAAAAGGAAGAACAAAAACACCCGTCTGATCTCCAATAGATGGAACGTTGCAACCAGAGGCATAACGCATACGCACAAAATCAAGAGCCTCCAGTGTACCAGGAGCTTGTGTATGAGTCAAAATATCGGGTGGTTGTTTTTCAAGTTGGGTAAGACCAGTGTTTGTAAATTCATTTGTTTTTTTCCTCTCATGCTCAAATAAACAAACGAAACCGGCGGTGATAGAAAAAATAGACAGTAACTTAAAATGCAAATAGTTTTCGAATAATAGGACACACAACAAAAGTCGTTCTAAAAAACAGTAGGCCAAAGACACCCCAAACAGTTAGAAACCATGTGGAAAAATATAAAACAGTCACGTAACATGTTACCTAACATAACTAACAACCGGCAACAAAAGGAAATATACCCAGGTCAAAGTCGAATGTAATGAAGTGAAAGCTAATATAACCAATAATCATTAACAAAAGCAATACCAAATTAGACCACAGCACAAACATACCCAAGTCGAAATACAATGTAATCAATTAAAAGCTAATATAACCAACAATTACTAATCAAATGACCAATGAAAAACCATAATGAACTTACGGATGCATATTCTAACAACCATCAAAAAACATTGTAATCAGTTCAAAGTCACTACACCTAACGGGCATTAACCCAAGCAATAGCAAATTAGACAAAAGCAAACAAAACCCAATTAGTACAACTAAAGCAATAACAAATTACACCAAACCAATTAGTAGAAAAGAAACAATATTCAGCAATAAAAAAGCACAAATCCCAGAAACAATTAGTCACTAATGAATCCATTCCAGTATAAGAACAAAAGTAACAAAGAAATTAACAACCTTAAAGCCATAGACAAACAACCAAGAACCAACAACCTTAAACCACAAACAACGAACCACCAACAATATTAAACAAAGAACCCTAAAAACTTACCAAAATGAAACAGCAGCAATGCCTCTGAAATACAGCTAAACCCCTAAAATAAAACTAAATGCACCACCAAACAGATTATATACCCCAATAACCTATGGTAAACCACATGTGGCATTCATGCAAGAAATCATTGTTAGTGGAAAGCTTAGTCACAGTATTAGTGGGAAATTAATAGAGCAAGAGAGAAGAGCTAGAGAGAGTGGGAGAGAGAAGAGCGAGAGAGAAGAGAAGTTACGGGTAGAGTGAGAAGTTTTATTAACTTTACCGGGTCGGTAGTGGATCCGGTCAGGAGAATTAATTCAACACGCATTAATTACCATTGATCCTGGTAATTGTATGTCTTTTATAATTGTGTTATACTTTTTAATTCGTATCCATGTTGAATATATTAGGTGTTTGCTTCATGAATTATAGCTTTAATATGTGCAATCAATTCAATAATTGACAACTAAATATAATCCATATCTAGGGACAAGTTAGTAAAATACTTATAAATTTAATTAAGACTTGGTTAACTATTGGTCATTTAGTATACATAACCTAGTGTGACACTTGTGAAAGTAATTGCGTGTCTAGGTTAGTTTTCACATTAGGATGCCTTCCCTTGAACGCTTGAGATTTGGTTTAACAAAATTGGGAACTGTGTTATCTGCATGAGTAGATTAAGCTAAGTTCGCTTATCCGGCCCTTGCATTTATTTGCCTATAGATGGTGTCCCTTGATTAACCATGTCAATATCACCTCAGCATAAGAAGTAATCCCCCCTACTAGCATTAATTAAGTTGTTGTTATTTGTCTAAATCATAGGTGTAATATCACTAAGTAGTTGCCCCTTTATCCTCATGCTTGTGATCTCATTTTATTTTATTTCATTTTATTTATGATTTACTTATTCGGGTTTATTGAACATTGAGATATATTATGCCCTACCACTATTCATATATTGTGAAATATATTATGAGCTACCACTATTCTATTTCTTAGTGCTACAAATTTACGAGAACTACATATATATATATATATATATATATATATATATATATATATATATATATATATATATGGGAATATATTAGCTATAATTTTGTTGTAGCTAATTGGCTATAATTTTGTGCTACAAATCGTGGCTCCCTGAGTTGTTTTGTGGGTCCTTGAGTCCAACATGTGGGTCTCTGAATCATTTTTTGTGTATTTTTAGTAGCTAATTGTAGCCAGTTGGCTACAAAAATTGTAGCCAAGCTATCCCCTATATATATATATATATATATATATACAGGAGACCGTTCTTTGCAGAAACACTTTTTTGTCAGAACCTACAGAACCACTTTTGGACCAATAGGAATTTAATATTAATAAATAATTTTATTTAAATAGAAAGGGTATAATAGTAAAATGCATTTTCACCTTCTTTTTAAAATTTCTTTATTAAAAAACGTTTTTTTAAACCCTAAAATTTTCAGAATTAATAAATAATATTTTTTTTTGTTTTATATTTTTTTTTCAACATACATATTTTCAGAAAAAACTAGTGCATATATGTTGTTTTAATATTGTTAATTTCATATGTTTTTAACATACATGTTTTAAAAAAAACAGGTGCATATGTGTTTTTTTAATATTGTAACTTTATATACTTTTTTGCGTCCAATTGTTTTGCCATAAAACTTATTTTGCTTAAATGGTAATTGCACATATGTTTCATGTGTATATTATCTTTGTAACAAAAAACATAGACATATACATGTAACTCTAAATTTATAACAAAGCAAAAACATAATAAAACACATAAAATTTGATATCACATGAAATACAATATAAACACAAATGTATATTGTTAAATATAGATTTGCAAGAGATTCAAGAACATGTATGCACTCTTCAAAGAACATATGTGGACGCTTCACTTTTTTAATCAAATTCTTCAGAAAATATGGGTATCCTTCAAAAAAAACATATGTGCACGCATTTTCTCGTAAGTCTTGAATTTCATAATCATCTTCATAAATCCTGTTAAAAATATATAACAATTAATATAGCATGTATGCATGTCGAGAAAATATGTGCACGACTTCTTAAAACACATGTACATATATGTATGCACACCGAGAACATATGTGCACAGCGAGAACATCTCCATCACAAACTGTTGTTTTTCTATGATTGAGCCTCCTCACTTAAACAAATATACAAAGGTAAAAAAAGGAACTAGTTGAATATGACTAATAATCAAACACAACTACTTACAAAAATAATCTTTAAACAATATAATCTTTAATACTAATCTACCAATGCTTCTAAACTCTTCTTGATCTTTATTATTAATATTATAAAGATATCACCTACTGCACGTGTTACAACGGTTACTTTTGTTTGTATAATAGAAATTTGTCATAAATACTAATCCACCAATGCTTCTAAACTCATCTTGTTCTTTATTATTAATATCATAAAGATATCACCTATTGCACGTCTTGATTTTAGTCATTACACATGCTACTTTTGTTTGTATAATAGAAATTTGTCAAGCAATAGAGCTACTGTAAAAACATATCACCTACTGCACGTGTTACATATAACAACCCACAATTTTCATAAATGTAAATATCCATCTATTAAGTTAGATGATGTACAATCTATCAGTTATATATGAACTCACCTTTTTCAGGGAAATTTTTTGCTTTATTACATTACATTACTTACTTTGCCAATATCTCAATATGCAACATTTCTTGCATGACTAAAGTTAACGGGCTCAGGCAACCTATCTATGGCAATCCTATCTTCATATATGTCAAGAAATCATCATAATATATCAATTCAATATCATAATATCATTTTTACAAAGTACATTATTCCTATAATGTACCATTCGCAACGTTATATCAAAACGGGCTTTAAACCATTATCGAATACCTCTAAACCCTAATTCCATGAAGGATTAACATATAAAGTGAATGCACAAGCTACTAAAGCATATGTACAAGCAATATAACATCTCATTTGAAATATAAAATCTCTTCAAGTCAAAGTACAAGTCTCTAAAAGCTCAATGTACAAGTCATTAAGCATGATCTCTAAAATAGCCGTTTTACCTCCGTTTTCATTCTAATTTCTTCACCACCACTTGTGAGCAAGCTAATACACTCATTTTACAATGTGTAAACCCTAATTATTCTATTCATAAGCTTTCATACATCTTTTTATACTCAAAACCCTAATTTAAAACCCTAAACCCTAAAATCAAGCTAGTTTCTGAACCATGACTCGTTTCTTCATTTTTATCCATTTTAAACCTAAACCAATACTTAAATAATTTTTAATAACATAAATTACAACATTATCAATCACTTTCCATCATCATTTCACCATATTAACAACAATGTACAAGAAATAAAACTAGAAAACCCTAATTGTGCCCTAATTGTGCCCTAATTGTAACTTTTGACCCGTTTACTCATTTCTACCCATTTTAACCCAAACCACCTATCAAATTTTGATTATAATCCTTAATATAAGGTCTTAGGATCAGTAACCTAACATCCTTAATTAAATGTACACGAATTACAAGCTAGAAAACTCAATCGGAACCCTAATGGCCACTAGTGAACTCCGAAATTACAAAAACCTTCTTAATGACCATTTTTAACTAATTTTCTTGAAACTAAGCACCTCAATGACTAATCACCTTACCTCCCTAGCTGCTTACAAGCACCTCTCTTCAAATATCTTCATCCTTTATTATATAAAATTGATCACATGTGCTCTTGTTTCTTCTTTTGTACCTACGGCATACCAAGACCAAAACCAACTCACCAATGCACTTCTAGCTTTTATTACAACTTCATTCAATAGATTCTCCAATCCCTACCTATTTCTTTTACAAATGTCCCCATCTCAGATTACAGTTACCTTGAGCTTTAAGGGTCATTCACCTATAAATAGAACCCTAAACACTTCATTTTTCTTCATCCCCCACTTCCTCCTATATAACCCTTACATAGAAGCAATCCTTTGCTCTAATAGATCCTAAGTGGTCTTAAGAAGGCTCAAGTACATAAAGGAAGCAAAATAAACCAAGAAACGAAGCCCGGGAGTCGTTATTCTAGGCGTACGAAGCTAAAATTTTTCCCGTCGGGATTTTTGCTTCGTACGCTAGAATAACGACTTCCCGGGCTTCGTTTCTTGGTTATTTTGCTTCCTTTATGTTTACTTGAGCCTTCTTAAGACCTCTTAGGATCTATTAGAGCAAAGGATTGCTTCTATGTAAGGGTTATAGAGGAGGAAGTGGGGGATGAAGAAAAATGAAGTGTTTAGGGTTCTATTTATAGGTTAATGACCCTTAAAGCTCAAGGTAAGCTTGTAATCTGAGATGGGACATGTGTATAAGCTAGGTAGGGATGTGGAGAAGCTAGTGTATGAGTTGTATAAGCTAGGAAGTAGCTTTGGTGAGTTGGTTTTGGTCTTGGTAGTCGTTGGTACAAAAGAAGAATACAAGAGCTCACATGTGATCAATTTTATATAATAAAGGATGAAGATATTTGAAGAGAGGTATATTGTAAGCAAGCTAGGGATAGGTAAAGGTGATTAGTCATGAAGTGCTGATAGGCTTTAAGAAAATTTAGTTAAAATGGTACATTTTGCTAGGGTTTGGTCTTTGTTAGTTCAGGTCTTAACTAGGGCTCATTAGGGGTAACCGTATTGAGTTTTCTAGCTTGTAATTCGTGTAACATTTAAAATTAAGGATGTTTAGTGTTACTGAGTCCTAAAGATCTAATATATTAAGGATTAATAAATCAAAGTTGATAAGGTGGTTTGGGGTGTAAATTGAGGTAGCACAATATGTGTAAACGGCCCGTCTCTCAAAAGTTAGACAATTAGGCACAATTAGGAGTTTTCTAGTTTATTTCTTTTACATTCGTGTTAATTGGTGAAATGATGATGGGAAAGTGATTGACAATGTTGTAATTTATGTTTTATTACAACTTATTTAAGTATTGGTTTAGGAGTTTACAATGGTAAAAAACAAAGAAACGAATCAATGGTTCAAGAAACATTAAAGATACCCGTTAGTTTAGGGACCCTACCTTCCATACAACCAAATCATCACATAACCAATATTTTTCTCCTCTTTATTGTTTTTTTTCCCCTTTTTTAGGTTTTGAATTATAGGGTTTTGAGTGTAGAAATAGATATGAAGCTTATGAATAGAATATTAGGGTTTACACATTGTATATGGAGCTGTAGTTGCTTTCACACACAAGTGATGTGAATAAATTAGAAATGTGAATAACAGAGGTTAAAACGACTATCTTTGGAGATCATGCTTACTTGACATTAATTAAATGTGAGCTTTTAGGGACTTAGTACTATTGACTTGAAAGAGATTTTATATTTCAATTGAGATGTTATATTTCACTTGTAATATGCGCTTTAGGTTAATGTGCATTCCTTTAGATGTTAATCCTTCTATAGATTACGGGTTTAGTTTAGAGGTCATACGAGATATACGTTTAAAGCACCGTTTTGATTAACGTTGCCGAAAATGGACTACATTATAGGATTAATGTACTTGTAAAAAAATATTTTTATATATTGACTTGTTATATTTATTGATGATTGCTCTGACATATATGAAGACCTAGGATAGCCATAGATTGGTTGCCTGAGCGTTTAACTTTAGTTATTGCCCAAAATGTAGACACATATTGACGATAATTGGCAAAGTAAGGGTAATGTAATTGTTAATAAAGGCCGTAACAAATTCCTGGAAAAAAAGTGAGTTCATCTATAATGATAGATTGTACGTCATCTAACTTAATAGCATGTGGGGGGACAATAAATTTACAACATCTTATTGCAAATAAATGTTGGGGTTTGTAATCATATGAACAAACCCCGACATTCATTAAAGTTTATATGTTTATTTTTTAAGTAGTGCATCATATTGCTTTGAACAAATTTATCTTAATTATTATACAAAACTAACAAAGTTTAGGCATAGGTGGTAATGGGGACCGTAAACATCAAGACTGGTGGCAATTATGTGATTAACTCTAGATAATGATATTAATAATATAAAAAGGAACTGAGTGATGGGGGAGTTTAGGGGGAAGGGCATGGGCTGTGAATTAGTATTTATGAAACAAATTTCTATTTTACAGAAACAAAAGTAACCGTTGTAACACAGTGAGTAGGTGATATCTTTATAATATTAATAATAAAGATCAAGAAGAGTTTAGAAGCATTGGTAGATTGTAGTATTAAAGATTATATTGTTTAAAGATTATTTTTGTAAGTAGTTGTGTTTGATTATTAGTCATATTCAACTAGTTCCTTTTTTTACCTTTGTATATTTGTTTAAGTGAGGAGGCTCAATCATAGAAAAACAACAGTGTGTGATGGAGATGTTCTCGCTGTGCACATATGTTCTCGGTGTGCATACATATATGTACATGTGTTTTAAGAAGTCGTGCACATATTTTCTCGACATGCATACATGCTATATTAATTGTTATATATTTTTAACAGGATTTATGAAGATGATTATGACATACAAGACTTACGAGAAAATGCGTGGCTCATATGGGTTTTTTTTTTTGAAGGCATACCCATATGTATCTGCAGAATTTGATTAAAAAAGTAAAGTGTCCAATAATGTTCTTTGAAGAGAGTGCAATACCATGTTCTGGAATCTCTTGCACATCTTTTTACTTATTGTATAACCCACGAAAATAATATACATTTTTGTGTTTATATTGTATTTAAATGTTGATGTATCAAATTTTGTGTAATGTATTATGTTTTTGCTTTGTTATAAATTTAGAGTTACATGTATATGTCCATGTTTTTTGTTATAAATTTTCATAATGCAACTTAATTAATGCTAGTAGGGGGGATTACTTCTTATGCTGAGGTGATATTGACATGGTTAATCAAGGGACACCATCTATAGGCTAATAAATGCAAGGGCCGGATAAGCGGACTTAGCTTAATATACTCATGCAGATAACACAGTTCCCAATTTTGTTAAACCAAATCTCGGGCGTTCAAGGGAAGGCATCCTAATGTGAAAATTAACCAAGACACGTAATTACTCTCACAAGTGTCACACTAGGTTATGTATACTAAATGACCAATAGTTAACCAAGTCTTAATTAAATTTATAAGTATTCTACTAATTTGTCCCTAGATATGGATTATATTTAGTTGTCAATTATTGAATTGATTAAACATATTAAAGCTATAATTCATGAAGCAAACACCTAATATATTCAACATGGATACGAATTAAAAAGTATAACACAATTATAAAAGACATACAATTACTAGGATCAATGGTAATTAATGTGTGTTGAATTAATTCTCCCGACCGGATCCACTACCGACCTGGTATAGTTAATAAAACCTCTCACTCCACTCGTAACTTCTCTTCTCTCTCGCTCTTCTCTCTCCCACTCTCTCTCGCTCTTCTCTCTTGCTCTATTAATTTCCCACTAATACTGTGACTAAGATTTCTACTAACCATGATTTCTTGCATGAATGCCACATGTGGTTTACCATAGGTTACTGTGGTATATAATCTGTTTGGTGGTGCATTTGGTTTTATTTTAGGGGTTTAGCTGTATTTCAGAGGCATTGCTGCTGTTTCATTTTGGTAAGTTGTTAGGGTTCTTTGTTTAATATTGTTGGTGGTTCGTTGTTTGTGGTTTAAGGTTGTTGGTTCTTGGTTGTTTGTCTATGGCTTTAAGGTTGTTAATTTCTTTGTTACTTTTGTTCTTATACTGGAATGGATTCATTAGTAACTAATTGTTTCTGGGATTTGTGCTTTTTTATTGCTGAATATTGTTTCTTTGCTACTAATTGGTTTGGTGTAATTTGTTATTGCTTTGGTTGTACTAATTAGGTTTTGTTTACTTTTGTCTAATTTGCTATTGCTTGGGTTAATGCCCGTTAGGTGTAGTGCCTTTGAACTGATTACAATGTTTTTTTATGGTTGTTAGAATATGCATCCGTAAGTTCATTATGGTTTTTCATTGGTCATTTGATTAGTAATTGTTGGTTATATTAGCTTTTAATTGATTACATTGTATTTTGACTTGGGTATGTTTGTGTTGCGGTCTAATTTGGTATTGCTTTTGTTAATGATTGTTGGTTATATTAGCTTTCACTTCATTACATTCGACTTTGACTTGGGTACATTTCCTTTTGTTGCCGGTTGTTAGTTATGTTAGGCAACATGTTACGTGGCTATTTTATATTTTTCCACATGGTTTCTAACTGTTTGGGGTGTCTTTGGCCTACTGTTGTTTAGAACGACTTTTGTTGTGCGTCCTATTGTTCGAAAACTATTTGCTTTTTAAGTTACTGTCTATTTTTTCTATCACCGCCAATTTTGTTTGTTTATTTGAGCATGAGAGGAAAAAAAACAAATGAATTTACAAACACTGGTCTTACCCAACTTGAAAAATAACCACCCAATATTTTGACTCATACACAAGCTCCTGGTACACTAGATGCTCTTGATTTTGTACGTATGCGTTATGCCTCTGGTTGCAACGTTCCGTCTATTGGAGATCCGACGGGTGTTTTTGTTCTTCCTTTTGGTGGTGTCTCGGCTTTTGAAGGTGAACAAACCTGGATTATTGATTTTTAGGTCACATATCATGTTTTCATATCTGATTTGTTCGCTGTTGGTTGCTGCAGAAACACCCAAAATTTGTTGGCTGTTCTTTCTGTAAATTGTCGTACCGACAACACTCAGTTATATTTGAATGTTTTCCAAAAGTGTTCTGAATTTTGTGGAGGGAATTTACAACGTGAGAGCACAACAACTTTCAGAGGTAGTTTTACTCTTTTTTTGTTATTTTTTCATTGGTTGCTTCCTCAATTACATTTGGATTTGTTTGGTTTTTTTTCAGTGGTCTGCCGTACCGAGGATGCAAAATTATATTCGAACGTCTATCAGAAGTATCGCCAGGGTTGTAAGGGGGTTTCGCGGAGAGGACCCAACACGATTTCCAAAGGTAATTTTACTTAATTTTATTTCTTTAAGTTAGCTGCTTTCTGAGGTACACCATATGTTTAACATTGTGTGTTGGCTTTACGCTTTTCAGTCACACCGTCGGCTGCTGATGTCATGCGTATGGACTGTGAAAGTCGAAAATTAATGCCAACTGATGCTGCTGACGTTTTTCAGGCTTATTTTGCCCTTTGTTCAAGGGGTATTGGTGGACGCCGTTCAGTAAATGTGCGCCAGACTACAACTGTTTCTAGCTCTAATTTTATTCACAACAATGGTAAGTGAGAAATTGATTCTTCATCCCATGGTTTTGAACTAGCCGTTTATGTGTGATGGTCGTTCACTTAGATTTTTGACCGTGTTCTTTTTTTAGGCATTCGTAACACCGGTCCTTCTACTTCACTCGGCGGTAGAAATGCACGTGGCAACTCTAAGGTCAACTTAACAATAGGTGAGGCTACTTGTTCAAGAGGTATTGGTGGCCACCCTTCACTTAATGTGCGCCTGACTATAACTATTTCTAACTCTAATTTTATTGACGACAATGGTAAGTGATAAATTGATTCTTCATCCCATGGTTTTGCACTAGCCATTTGTGTGTCACGGTCGTCGACTTAGGTTTTTGATTGTCTTCTTTTTTAGATATGGTCGCTAATTCGGTCCTTCTATTCACTTGCGGTAAGAAATAAGCGTCGAGAATCGTTTATTTAAGTGCTTTAACAACAGGTGAAGCTACCATGTTTTAAGGGGTATTCGTAGTCGCCCTTTACTTTAATGTGGCTGTCAGACAATGACAATGTTTGTTACATCTAATTTTATTTCATAACAATGGTATAGTAACCAAATGATTTTCATAGCGATATAGTTTTTTACTGCTTTAAAAAATTTTGTGTGTCATGGCTCGCTCTGAACTTACCAGCCCTCTTTCCTCTCTACGTGTTCTTATTTTTAGTTCGTTCGTAACACCGACCACATCTATCCTAGCGCAAGAGCGTAGAGAATAATGTGTAACATCCCGACGTGAGCACTTACAATTAAACACGGGCCATTCAGAGCTATTCCCTGTTCAAGCCACAAGCCGTCTTTTTGAAGTGCGCCGTCGTTCAGTAATAGTATGCGAGGCTATCTAACCAGTTTGTGCGATCTAATTTTATTCACAACAATGGTTAGTGACAAATTAGCTGTTGACCACATGGTTTTGCACTAGCCTTTTGTGTGTCATGGTCGTTGACTTACATTTTTGATTGTGTCCTTTTTTTCAGATGCTCGCAAGACCGGTCCTTCTACTTCACGTGGTGGTAGAAATACATGTGTGAATCCCGGAGTAAGCTTAACAACAGCTGAGGCAACCTGCTCAAGCGGTATTAGTCGGCGCCATTTAGTAAGGCGTCGTCCTTCGACACGTGGTCCTACAGTCGGTTCCAGCTCTGCTATAGGCGCATGTAAATATATTCTTTACATGTTATGATGGCCATGTAGTATTGTCACGCATTCTCAGTGTCAATGCTATATATTTGCAGTATTTGTTAAGTGTGTAGTCATATTTTTTTGCAGGGACCTCATACACTTACACTGATTTTGGAGACTCTGATATGCGTTGTCATCATTGTGGGGCTTCCTTCTGGTATGGTGAACGTTTAAAGGGACATTCCCACAATTAGAGGCCTGGATATCATCTATGTTGTGGAAGAGGCGGTATTTATATGCAACCGCCACGTGAACCACCTGAATATATCAAAAGCTTATTTGGAAACAAGCATTTTATGGAAAACATTTGGGCTTACAACCAAATGTTTAAAATGACGTCCTTTGGAGCCAAGATTGATGAGTCTATTAACGTCGGCCGAGGTCCATATGTTTTTAAAGTTTCCGGCCAGATCTACCATTGGATAGGATCATTATGCCCGCCACCGGGACAGACACCTCGACTTTTATAGCTATATATCTATAACACTAATAATGAGGTTGAAAATAGGATGCGACATTTCGGTGGGATTAATAATAGTGATTTAGATCCATAGATGGTTGAAGGTCTCATTCACTTTTTAGATGCATACAACGAGTTAGTACAACTTTTTAGGACAACAAGAGACAAATGCAAGGAGCTTGACATTGCAGAATTCAAGATACGCCTTTACAACGGTCAAGGTGCTCGTGGTTATGAGTTTCCCACATCAAATACTCTTGGAGCAATGGTTTTTGAAAGCGGTATTACAAGTAACACAGATTTTGATGTCATCATTCAGCACAAAGACGGCCCGACCCAAAGAGTAAACAAGTTGCACCCTTCATATATGTTGCTACAGTTTCCCCTTCTTTTCATCTACAGACAGTCGGGGTACCACACAGATCTAACGTTAAGATCAGCTGATGGTCGTGGCAGGGAAAGAAGAGTCACAATGCTGGCTTACTACAGATACTAGCTTCATTTTCGCTTGCAGCAGTACGACCTGATTTTCAGGGGAAGGAGACTATTTCAACAATACGTCGTTGGTATGTTTTGCGTTGTTAAACAAAACCGACTTGACTTCTTAAGGAAAAAGTAAAATGACATTCGAGCTGACTATTTATCCGGGTTATATGATGCTATTTCTCGAGGATAACGCCATGGTTACGAAGTTAAAGGAAGAATAATACTCCCCATGTCTTTCACGAGCGGGCCACGTGTTTTGCGCTGTTAAACAAAACCGACTTGACTTCATAAGGAAAAAGCAAAATGATATTTGAGCTGACTACTTATCCGGGTTATATGATGCTATTTCTCAAGGAGAGCGCGATGGTTACGAAGTTGGTGGAAGAATAATACTCCCCATGTCTTTTACGGGCGGGACAGGATACATGTATTCAATCTTTTGTTACCTTTCTTAAGGAAAAACGTATATTTTGAAATGTCAAAGGAGGTATGATATCCTGCATTTTTCTTAAATTTTGAATTAATTTATATTTGAATGTCCCCGTTTGTTAATCTTTGTTTTTATCTTGCAGTGCTCTACACATTCGAGTTTCAGAAGCAGGGATTGCCACATTGCCACACTTTGCTTTGGGTAGATTCATAAAGTAAAATAAAAAGCGCTAAAGATGTTGACCAATATATTTTAGCTGAATTACCCGATCCGAGAATAGATCCAAATGGGCATAACATTATTTTTGAAATGATGATGCACGGTCCCTGTGGAGCTGCTAACATGAAGGCTTCATGCATGAAGGGTGACAAGTGCGGCAAGAGCTTTCCCAAAAAATTTAATTCCAAAACCTTTTTTGACGACAACGGTCACGTGCACTATCAGAGAAGGGACACAAGTATAACTACCACAAGAAACCAATTCAAATTAGACAACAGCTATGTTGTTCCATATAATCGTGATCTACTTCTAGCCTTCCACTATGTTGAAGGGCGTTTCATTTGTGCTCATGAAGCATATTGGAGAATTTTCAAGTTTGATATTCATCATAGAGAACCGGTTGTTCAAATCTTGGCAGTGCACTTGGAAGATATACAACGAATAACTTTTAGAGACAGAGTTAGGTTACGATCGGTGTAGACCTGTCTGGAAAGAAAAACATAACATTAACGGAGTGGTTTGCTTATAACGCCAGTAATGAAATGGGTAGAAATCTATCATATTTGGAATTCCCATCAAAATTTGCGTGGCATTCTGATAGTAAGAGCTGGTCACCACGGAGAAACAGCAAGTCATCGATCGGACGTCTAGCATATGTGCATCCAACTTCAGGAGAATTATTCTTTTTAAGAATGTTATTATGCCATCAAAAGGGTTGCAGGGATTTCTTCGAAGTACAAACTATTAATGACGTTTTTTATCCGACTTATAGAGCTGCGTGTGAAGCAACTTCTAAGCAGCTAAGATTTGTCTTTTCTCACATACTACTCCATTGTGACGTCGTAGATCCATCTAAACTTTGGACAAAGTATTGAGAACAGATGAGTCAAGATATACCAAAGAAAGTGTCAGAAAAAGTGCAGATTCATAACTACCATCTTAATGCCGACTCACTACAAGGATATACACTCTATTAATTAGAGATTATTCTAAACAACTATGGTAAATCGCTGCAAAGCTTTGGTCTCCCGCCACCTCCTACAGATCTATTAGAGCAGCTAGCTAACAGACTCCTCATGGAAGAGAGAAACTATAATCGGGAAGAGTTGACTCAATTAAAGAATGACTCTGTTCCAAGACTAAACGCTGACCAAAAAGCAATTTATGATCTTATTATGAATGCTGATGAAAATAGTAGGCAGGAACTTATATTTGTCTACGGCCATGGTGGAACAAGTAAAACATTCCTCTGGAAAATGATCATTAGCAGTTTTTGTTCGCAAGGAAAGATTGTATTGGCAGTCACATCTTCAAGTATTACCTCTTTACTTCTACCATCCGGTCGCACTACACATTCCAGATTTAAGCTCCCTCTTGAATTAACGGAGGAGTCCCTACGTAGAATTACAAAGAATACTCATCTTAGAAAGTTGTTAGCCGACACTGATCTCATAATCTGGGATGAAGCCCCTATGAATGATCGCCGTTGTTTTGAAGCACTCAATAGAAGCCTCAGATACATCGTTAACAAACCGTTCTCTTTATTTGGAGTCTAGTCAGTTCTCCTAGGTGGTGACTTTCGGCAAACACTTCCAGTGAAAAAAGGAGCATCAAAGATGGAGATAATAGCGTCTTGCATTTCTGAATCTACATTATGGCCATCTTTTAAGGTTTTCACATTAAAACAAAACATGAGACTTGCAAGACACCACTTTAGAAGAACACAGCCTGGTCAACTCATTTGCTTCTTGGCTACTTGATATTGGTGACAGAAAAATAGGCCGCCCAGCAGAAGAGGATCTTGAAAATACATCTTGGATCGACATTCCTGCTAGCTACTGCCTCACTCCTGATGAATAAGGTCTTTCAAAGCTCATCAACTTCATCTATGACCAAAGTACTCTTCACACACCATCGGCAATGACTCTCCAACAGAAGGAAATCATATGTCCCAAAAATAAAACCGCTAACATCATCAACTCTAAAGTTCTTGACATGGTCCCTGGCGAAAGTACAAGTTACATGAGTCAAGATGAAGCAATGCCAACTAGAAATGATGGCGCTGAAACAGAGATGCTTTATCCAATAGAACATCTAAACACTCTTAAGTTATCAGGATTTCCTCCACATCACCTTGAGCTTAAAGTTGGCGCACCGGTCATGCTTCTAAGGAATGTAAACCTCGCCGGGGGGCTATGTAATGGCACAAGGATGATAGTTAGGCAACTGATGACAAAACTAATCGTAATGTAGATCATAATAGGAACAAAATTAGGGGAGAAAGTATTTATCCACCGAATTTCACTCATCCACAAAGATCCCAATCTCCCTTTTGTTTTCAAACGAAGACAGTTTCCCATAAAACTCTGTTACGCCATAACAATCAATAAAAGCCAAGGGCAATCTCTAAACAAAATCAGCGTCTATCTTCCCCAGCCAATTTTTGGTCATGGCTAGCTCTACGTCGCATTATCAAGAGCCACAACCCCTCATGGTCTAAAAATTCTTATTGAACCCCAAGAAGACAAACCCTTAAATACTACAAAAAATATAGTATACGAAGACTTTTTGGAAAAAATACACGGCACACCGGCGTGTCAATAAATTTTGATAAATATTTGGTTTCTCTTTATTAGATAACTAAATTTTTTAAAAAAGATGACATTAACAGCAGATGTTTTCAATTTTTTCCCTGTTGTTCATGTTCTACGCCATACTTAAATATTCCTTTTGTTGACAATGGTTCTTTTCCATGGTGCTACTTTTACCATTTTTTTGGTTTATGGTTTAATATGATTCATCAGTACTTTTGTTTAGGTTAACTATTAAAATGGAGCTATCTATAATCGCTCATCTGACTTCAGACTCAACAAACAAGACGTTAGAAGCCAAAGTTTAGAGAAAATGGATTGTAAAATCCCCACCAGAAATGACTCCATATGCTTTCTGCTGCATTCTGCTTGACCGAGAGGTACACCCATGCCTAATTTATATGCAAATAATAGGTGGATTAGCAACAAATGTATAACAATAAATATGCAATCGCAGGGTAACGCTATACAAGCTAACATGGCTCAGAAAGACGTGGATTACTTCGATCAGAAATTTCAAATCCACATGGTGTCACACCCCCAGATGGGGCCTGGACGGAATACGTGTTAGAGGGCGTGACGTCATAACAATCCGAACACAAAGCAACAAAGAACGACCACTAATCATGGACGTTTGAAAAAGTTTACTCGTTGCA
>BQNB010022927.1:39273-62407 GCA_026074375.1 Tanacetum coccineum | reverse complement strand
GGACAAATAAGCTAAAACTAAGACTAATAAGCACTTGAGAATAAGCTACACTAATAAACTAAAAATTGGACAGATTAATGAAAACTAAGGTCAAATCTAAACTAAACTATAAACCAAATAGATCAAGCAAATGCAGAACTAAATAAGCACCAATAAGCATAAGATAAGCAAAGAATAAGCAGATAAGCAGAATAATAAGCTAAAACAGAAATTTAAGCTAAAAGAGTAAATGATAGTGTACCTTGATCCTAGCTCAAACAAGGATCAAAAATTGCTCTTAGAGCTATAAATCTACAAGCTGCTTAAGAAATAAGCCCTATAAGCCCTTCCTTTATTGGCTTATCTTCCAAGTGGCTTATTCAACAGTTTGAGGTGTTTTGAGTGAATACATTATTCAGTTTAGTCTTTTAGAAAGCTAAACTGAATGAAAACTAGCTTATTAGTAATAAAGAGAGCTTATTGAGCTTATTTAAGACATTCTAAACACATTTAAACATTAATAGCATTAAAATGAAAACAGAATTCAAACATTATTAAGTGAAAATGAACTTTTTATTAATATTAAAGAAATTACAATGCTTTAAGAAGAAAATTACATTTATAAAAAAGAACAATAAGCTAAAATACTAAATAAGCTACTACAAGTTACCACACTACTAAAAAGCTAGACGACTAAAGTTGTATGAGGCCTCCTCTATTTATAGTGAAGAGAGGAAGGATCTAGAACCTCTAGGAGCGTCTCCAATCCATCAATCTTGGCCCTTGATCAAAATCCATCTTCAAATCCAATCCTTTAAACCGTTGGATCATGTGCCACGCATCTTCAACAAATGAGAGAGCTGGGGATTGCCAGCGTGGCTAAATTGGGAGTCAGAGTTGTCAGGAGCTTCTAGAAGCAAAGGAGAGCGTGTGTGAGAGATTGATTTTTACCTTGTGAATCGTTGAGGTGAAAAGGAAAGGGATGGTGAATAGTAACTATATTTAGGCGCGTTTGTTATGTTTGACTGGATTTAGGGTAAGTTGACTTGGGCTGGGGTTTATTTGGGCCAGGAATGGTTAATGGATTTGGGCAATTGAATTTATTTTGGACTTAGTTTATAAAAGGCTAATGGTTTAATACTTCAATGCTTAATGGGTTGACCCGACCCATTAAATGGGTACGGGTTGGCTCAATAAGGATGAATATGCCTTTGGCTTCGGTTTTTCGTGGTCTTTCCATTCTTGTGCTCGGTTTTGTCCGTTTTGGCTTCGCTTTTGCCTTTTATTTAATATCCGTACCTGCAAGACACAAATCACAAAATATACATATACAATGCATTTTTTTATCTGTTTTTGGTTATTATTGGTCTTTTTAGCTCGTTTTATTAGGTAAAAGGTATGTGTATTTAAGCACATACCAATCATATTCCAGCGATCGTTGGCCTTAGACGTTGAATGGCCATAGTGATTTTTCGGTTAAATCGGCTAAGGAAGAGATAGATAAGCATTTGCTCGTTACCTCTTCCTCCTCTATGAGATGGTCCAAATTGCTCCATATAAAACTTTATGTTTTGCTTGGCGTATGTTTTTTGATAAGCTTCCTACAATGATTAATCTTTTTAACAGAGGCTTGGACGTTTCTTGTGTGTTGTGCCCGAATTGTGGGAATGGAGTGGAATCTCGTAATCGTCTATTCTTTGGTTGTTCGATGGCTTTGGATTTGTTTTGGTTGCTTGGTCGATGGTGAAATATTGATATCATTAATTTGATAGATCCTTTCACCTGGGAATCATGGTTTAATGGTCTTCGGCTCAACAACCTCCAAAAGCTTGCCTTGAAAGCCTCGTTCTTCTCCATGTGGTGGCATATATGGAAGTAAAGGAATGCGGTTTTGTTCGCTTTGAAGAAGCCTCTAAAAGGAGTGATTTTCGATAACATTGTTTCTCAAACTTAGCTTTGGGTTAACAATAGATATAAGAAGTTTTATGTTAATTGGGTTGCGTGGTAAAATGGCCCGTCAATCGTCATATTTTCTATGTAATCTTTTTTTTAGCCTAGCTTCTTGCTAGCTTCTTTTTAATCAAATTCCGTCGTTTAGAAAAAATATAATGAATAGTAGTTAGTCCTTAGTAGGTAAGTAGACCAAGAAATATACATATAAATATATAATGTTGGCACATAGGTTTGACAGTGACGTAGCCCAAAATCGATATTTAGCCCAAAATCTGAGTACAGTAATTACTAATACGGTTGTTTATCATTTCCTTATTGGGTTGTTCGTTTTTTTTGGTTTGATTAGTTTGGTTGAATTTTTTTCTTGATAAAACTTAAAATCAAATTGAACATAAATTAAATTAAATTTAATCGAATCGAAAATCGAACTTCAATTTGGTTCGGTTTTTATGTTGACCCAAATAACTCGAATTAAATAATTATAATTTTTTTTCATTTAATTATATAAATTTTCAACAATAAAAGATTTCCAAAGTTCAAAAGATATCATACTTGTACTAGTAAAGAGTTTTATCGGTTCTTTTTGTAATTTTATATTTGAGTATATAAATATATATATATATATAGTCACTTGAATTTGATTTTTGTTTTAGTTTGTTTTCATTTTATCAAAATCACGTCTAAAGTGAACATCAAATATTTAATTCAGTTTGATTCGATTTAAGCAAATTCGGTTCTATTACAAAGTCAGTTCTTTCCTATACAAAATCGGTTCGCCCTGATTTGGTGTATTACACGGCACCAAGCATTATTACGTTCTTTCCTATACAAAATCGGTTCGTCCTGATTCAGTGTATTACACGGCACCCAGCATAGTTTACCAAAATTAGATAGCAAATAGAATCCAATAAAAAAGGTCCTACCGGGAGTCGAACCCAGGTCGCTGGATTCAAAGTCCAGAGTGCTAACCACTACACCATAGAACCTGATGATGTCACATGTTGCAAAACACTGATATATAATAGTGATCTGAACCAATTCAACTGTTGCAGAATTATTGACAATTTAGTTGATTAAAAATATAGGCAATTTGGTTTATTAAAGTTATCTTATTTCAATAGTAATATAAAGTTTCCTGAAAAAATCAACAGAATTTACAAACTGTTTGAAATGTATTTAAACTCTAGTGATGATGTAATTAACCACTTTTGGTTTAGGAGGTTCACATACGGCGTCTTCGACTTATCCAAACACTACAAGAAAATAGAGTCTTAACGACTTGTTTAGCGATGCATTTAATGCTAGCAAGGAGCTTAGCGTCACAAAAGAAGATGTCTCTAAAAAATGAGTCGTAGAATTTTGCGACATGTAAATATACGTCGCAAAAGATTGCGACGTCTATAGCGATATTTACCCATGTGTCGCCATTCAAATAGCGTCAAATTTTCATATGTGGCTACTTAAATCGCTATATATGTGCCATGTCGCTACTTGCATCGTTAGCTATGTCGCTATTTAGCGGTGTTGTTATTTCGAGTCGCTATATACGACGCCAAATGAGCGACTTCTTGTTATTCCGAGTCGCTATATACGACGCCAAATGAGCGACTTCTTGTTATTCCGAGTCGCTATTTACTACGCCAAATTAGCGACTTACTTATTCTATATCGCTATTCCTAGCTCACACTATTAATGATCAACGTCACTATTTATTCATGTTCTTCCACGTCACTATTTATTTATGTTCACATCAAATGTAGACTTCAAGGCAATTCATTAGAATAAAGAAAAATATGATATTAAAGAGGCATTTAAATTACAATTTCCAGGTTACAAACATTAGATACAACATTTTAACTACAGGTTACAAGCATAACTCCAGGTTACAAACATTGCAACTACAGGGCACTTATTAAAACTAAAAGAAAATTAGAAATCTAAGCGAATCCAATCTAGGAACATTGATAGTTTCCAATGTCAGGTCTAGTTTCATATGGTGTAAACTAAAGAATCCATTACCTTACTCACGTTTCAAACGGGTCGAATTCGAATCGCCTCTTGAATTTGCTGAGTTGCCTTCCCCACTTCTTCAGCAACTGCTTTTCCCACTTCATTAGCAACAACCTTTCCAACTTCTTGGGCAACATATTTCCTTAGTCGTTTTTCGCTTGATTATTGAGCTTTCATAACTAGATCCAGTTTCTTTGATTGTTCTTCCTGTGCACTTTTTAAGTTGTTGAGCTCGGTCTTCAAATTCTGTTCAACTTGTTGTACTTTAACCGTATCTAGGAGTTTGAAAATGTCTACATTAGGAATATTCTGGGCAGATTGCTCTTCGATATGTGGTGGGTGAACATATGCATCAACATCTCCAACTCCGTAAACTGTCCCGTTCTTTGATCCCACGTGATCAATCCATTTGGGGAATGTTTTAGCACCATTCCCAGATCGAGCATCAAGAGCGTCATCGGCACCATACTTTTCGTTATGCCCTTCCTGAAATGAAAACAAATACAGTTAGGTTAGTTTAGTTTAGTGTATGTAATAGCCTGAGCTGTGACGTTTGCAAAATTCAAACAAATAATTTGAATGTGGAAACTCAATTCATAAGCAAGCGAAAGCACATTAATCGATCAGCCTGTAATAAATTCAAAGATCATACATAAAACAAAATCAACAATGAAAACTATTGTTATAGCTAAAATAACACCAATGAGTAGAGTTCCAGTTAACCATGAGACCTTAGTGCTTGAAATCTTGTATTTTAGCAGGGATAGCACAAGAAGAAGTACTGTAGCTACTGCTGCGATGCTGAAGGCAACCACATAAGTAAGAATCCAACCATAGCATTTATAGAAAGGTCTGTAATTCTTGGTTATATAGTTCTATCTATTTGTACAAGTCTTGATCTCTCTTTGTAGTTATGTGTAAAGAGACACAAATATGGAAACAAGAAGACAGATGTGATCTATCAAATAATTTAACTCTTAAAAGGTGTTGTGTCAAGATTTTTACCCCAATGCTAGTGCCTCTAAATTAGAAAATGTACTCAACTCACTTCTAACACCGTCTAAAATTGGTCAGTATTGCTGTAAACAACCGTTTTCTTTTAGTAACTTTTTGGATTTCTACCCAAATCGACCCATTTAACTAGTCAAATTGCGAAACCATTTCTAAATTGTCAATTTGGGATGTAATCTATCGCAAAAAAGTCAAATGGATAAACCTAAAAAGCTAAGGGGTCAGATGGGTCAAACTGGTCCAAAGTCACCCAAAGTGTATCAAATGCTTACAACCCTTCTAATTTACTTCATTCATAGAAATTAGATTATTACTGAAGCACAGTATAAGGAATTTTAGTTTCATACCCATGCTGCTTATATATGATTTCGCCTATGTTAAATATATGATTTCATGTTTTTCAGAATTTTCAACTGAAGCACGGTATAAGAAATTGTGGCATCACTATCTCAGCCCTCATGCGTATGTCCCCCGTGAAGGGGAAGGCGTTTTATACTTCCCACAGGGCCACTTGGAACAGGTTTGTTATTTAGCTTATGTGTTGCTTTCTGAAATAGAATTTATGCAGAAACGATAAAAGTGTTTCGCCTCTCAACTTTTTTTGCTAGTCTAATAGTATCACTTCATATAATATTTTGCTTTACCCTGATTATGTATATAATAC
This sequence comes from Tanacetum coccineum, assembly GCA_026074375.1. NCBI lineage: Eukaryota > Viridiplantae > Streptophyta > Magnoliopsida > Asterales > Asteraceae > Tanacetum > Tanacetum coccineum. Next base: position 56,790 of record BQNB010022927.1, on the reverse strand, counting down.
AATCTAAAATACAGTAAATTGTCAAAAGAAAATGTCAAAAAGAAAATGTCAAAAGCATCTTAACGTAGAGAAAAAAACCCAAGACCAGAAACCTTGATGTCACACAAATTTGACCAACATAAATTATTTTCTTAGTTTGTCAAGATAAAATTTGACCAAGATTGAAAAAAACCCAAGACCAGAAACTATGGGTGATTAACAACAAACTTTGCTCATATCAGTAAACACACAAAAAATGGCACCAATAGTACGGGGGAAATGGAGGGGAATATATCTTAAGGGGAATATATCTTAAGACAATTATCAAATTATCATAATTAAGCTGTAAATAATGAGTAAATGTAAAGTTTTGTAACATACCCATGTTGCTTTTGCTGTTGCTTCGACAAACAGCTTTCTTCTTGTTCTGATGGGTGCGCAGGAAGAGTTCAGAGACACTAGGCTCTCGAGAGAGTTCTTCTCGCTGAACAAATTAAACAATCAAATTTTAATAATTTGTGAAAAAAACTTAATAAGATCCTACTGCAAAATATGGTGTACCAATTTTGTCTTGTGTTCATTAATTGGGATTGAACCACCAGTGTGCAATCTTTTATTTGATCGACGAGCAGTTTTTCCCCTCTCGGATTTTGCTATAAAAGTGGGCAATCTCCATACTCCACACAATGCCTCCCACGTGGTTTGGTTCATAAACTCTGGTTTCTCAGCTTTCTTCCTTGCCTTAAACATGCAATCGCTAAAGCTCTTTGATCCAACCTTATTAAACAGACGCCTAACATCAACTTCAATCGATGGGTTCCATCTGTACTTATTATCCGTATTCAAAATAGGTAAGTATCATTAATAAAGGAACTAAATTTTGTGCAGGAACAAAAGGTAATTTTTGATTACGATATATGAAAACGGTATAGCATAATCAGATTCTGTTGTTTATCACTTTTGGTGTTTCTAGCAGAAGTGTCCAACTTTGCTAGGCAATTTGTCAATTGGTCCATAATCATAGATCAGCTAGATATACTACACAGTTTTGCTTAAATAAGCAGGATAAGCATAAACAGTTTTTCTTCTGATCAAACACTCAAAACTGAACCTGATGGGGTTGATGTTAGCATTACCCAATATACCCGAGGAGAGGGTCATATTGATGAACAACAAGGATCAGGGTTCTGAAAACACCACCAATAAAAGAAAAAGGGACATGGTCATATTGATGAATGAGATTGTTGTAACTTTGTGATCCAGTGGGTGAAATGGTGAATGAATAGCCAAGGCATGCATGAACTCTGTGAACCTAGTAGCTGATCAAATAAACACCTCTAACCGATGGGGTTGAGGACAAACATGAGAATGTGAAGATAGAAGGTTGCCAGGTTTATATGGATTGGCCCCAATGGAATCGGCTTGAGGACAGGGATGGTGAGGCATACTCAACAGTCTAGAAAATAAATCTAAGTTTTCCTTTTGAAACACGCAAGTTGAGTCATGTTAATGTGAGTATGTGACACACTAAGTTGATTTATCTGGAAATTAGTTTAGCCCTACTTGAAGACATAATTCAAACTAACAAGTCATTAAAATAAATATATATTGTTGAATCAAAACTAACATATCAAGTTATTAAAATGAGTTTATACTCATTAATTACGTTATCATACCATTGTGAAGAAAAAAAACATCCAAAGACTCCCCTTATATATGTAGGTTATGATGTAATTACAAAATTATACACGTTAAGTTGCGACATAAATAGCGACTTTCAAGTACGTCGCGAAAATTTGCGACATAATTAGCGACTTGTTTTTCTAGAAGTCGCAAGTTAGCGACTCATTTAGCCACATCTATTTGGATGTCGTGAACTGGCGACTCCGACTGCGATGTATTCATCAATGTCGTAAAAACAACGACATAATTTGTGACACTGTTTGCGATTACAAATTTTGCGACACTTTATGACATAGTTTGCGACATTGACAAAGATGGTGTCGCTAACGTGTCGCCATTTGCGTCTATGATTTAAATGTTGCTAAAATACGTCGCTAAAATGCCTTTTTCTTGTAGTGAACCTGGGATTAGTCCGCTAATAATGTCGAGTCTAAAATCCAAATAACTAAAAATAAAATCTCTAGTGATGCCAAACTTTTACTTGTTTCTACATAAATATAGCATCAATTTACAAAACTTTTTTAATTGCAGCGTGTATAATAATCAAAGGGAAAAGGAAGTGTGTCGACGGGCCATCTCCTAACACGTACTAAAAAATGACTTAAAGAAGTAAAGAAATCATTTGCCGATTTATTAAAAAATTTACCAAAAAAAGAAAGAAAAGTTAAAGTTTGTTGACTAGAAGATTTAACGAGTCTGAAGTCTTCAAAGTTCAAACCATTATAGGCCCGGTATAGTTTGACCAACCAACTGAGCCCTGTTTCATGAATTCATGGGTTTAGTCTTATTGAAGTTTTGACTCTTTGTGAAAACCCATTAAATACTGCTTGGAAACTAAAAAACCAATTTATTATGTTTTCTTATCCAAAATGCATGTCATTTTATTCTTTCTACACCTTCGTCCTTAAATTTTCGTAAGTGTAGACATCATTTTTACGGTTAACTTGGGGTTGTAATTTTCGTCCCTTTTCAAAGTAAAATGACTCGGATGACCTCAAAAACTGCAACTCAGGGAGAAAAACTATTCCCCAAAGTTTTTTATGGGGACGGTGCATGTATTTTCGAAAGATTAGGGACGAAACCTGCAACTTAATCAAACTACATTGATGATTTTTGCTGTTTACTCTATCTAATAAATACGAGGCTTTAATTGTACGTGCGTTGCTGCAAGAATGCGCAGGTTTGAAAAGATGCACTTTTTAGTAAGTAAACTCACAACGATGGTATTTAGAAGAATCCACAGTCTTTATACGCCAATAACACGAAATTTAGCATAAGCATCGTTGTTAAAGTAGATCTAGTTATTACAATAAAAACTATCCTTGCATCGGAAAAAATGTTTGTAATTTTAGTGTTATCAATTATTGTAGGTGATTGCGTTTTACTTGAGACCAACGACCTTATAAAAGATTAGGTCAAGACGAGTTAGGAGGTGCGGAGCGCAGACTCGTTATAGTTAGCTTGATACTGTCACAAAAAATTCGAGGGGGTCAAGGGGGCCGCACCCCCTTATGGGGTCAAAACCTAAAGGGTTTTTTTAGTAATCATTGTTAACTGTTTTACCCGCCAAAACCAACGCAATGGTTGGTAAATAACCGAAATAAGACTCGCCACTTTTCCACCTTCTACTAACTAACGCAATGGTTGGTAAATAACCGAAAATAATAAATACCAAGCTAGGTCTGGTGGTTATCACTTTCAATGCATAAGCAAAAGGTCTCGAATTCGAGACTTGCTCGACTTTAATTTCAAGTATTTTTTCACCGGGTGTAAAAACCTTTTATCCAAAAATTAAACTGAAAATAACTGAATTCGGTTGTTGGTTATAACCACATTTTGTGGTCTCATTTACAAGAGATAACATCAATCATAATCCTACGCTTTTTGATTGATTTCTCGTGCCTTAAATTTCAATTGTCAATTGATGTTATCCGATTAAGGATTTCGTGAACCCGAGGCATATATGGCCGAAATACGTTACTATAAAAATGATTACACGATTTAAATTGATATCCAGATTATAAACCTATCACACATCGATAAATTACTACAAAAGCAACATAAAGCGATGCAAGAAAGGTTTTATCGAGTTTTCCATGTTGTTGCTAACGAGTGTCTACCAAAATAATAAAAGTGCATGAAAACACCCTTACATATCATCATCTCAAACAACATCTCGCCTGCTATTATGTCATGCACGAACGTTTTTCTAGATGTTCCCACCACACTTTTGTTGAAGAACACAAAACAAATTCACTCTTTTTTACCAAAGAATTTCAACTTCTCAAACAACTTAACCTCAAGTCCATCTTCTTTTCAGTGATCAAGACTCGATATCCATAAAACATCATATATTAGTTATGTAAAAAAATGCATGAAGATTAGATGTATTAACCCATAACCAGACAATGAAAACCCCGTAGGTTAAACTTTATTAATGATTAACTATTTGTAGAGTACACGACATCATAATAAAACACTAATGGATCACAAGCCCACAATTCGGGCTTAAACCAACTAACCTTATTGTCTAATACTCTCATGCGGGCCGAGCGGCGAAATCACGAAAATTCGAATCGGAGTATATAACTTAAAACATTAAAGCAAAAACAAGTTCTTGATGAAGATGTTCGATAACAACTGTAGGCAAGTCTTTGAGGCAGGGCTGAGCAAACCCAACCGAAAACCGAACCAAACCGACAAACCGAGCCGAGCCGAACTGACCAAAACCGAACGACCATTTTTGGTTTTGTATATTTATAGTTTTCGGTTTCGGTTTTGTCGGTTCGGTTCGGGTTACAACAAAGAAAAATACACCTAAACTATATATTCGGTTCGGTTCGGTTTCGGTTCATGTTTTTCCTTAAACTCAGTTTTTGGTTCGGTTCGGTTTTTGTCAGTTCGGTTCGGTTTTGAACCATGCTCACCCCTACTTTGAGGTAGGGGTGAGCAAAAGAAACCGAAAAAACCGAACCGAAAAAACGACCGAAACAAGAAACCGATGGTTCGGTTTTTAATTTTTCAAAAACCGAAAAATTTCGGTTCGGTTTTGGTTTTTGTCCAAAAACCGAACTGTAAAAACCGAACCAAACTAATTTTATAATAATATATAATTAATGTAATATAAATAAATAAATAATAAATCAAAATTTTAAATTTATATTTATTTTATGGATGAAATTATAATATATGTATTATGTTAATGTTTATATATGTGTCTGTCGTGTACGTGTGTTTACTTGACAATATATCGTTACATATATGACAATGATCATACTATGTGTATTTTCACATCCACGTGTGTTTCTCTCATTTATATGTGTATAATTGTATTGTATAATTTTGTATAAACATTATTAGGCTAATATTGACAATTTTTTTTTAATAAAAATAACCAATTTTCTATGTAAAACAAGTTTATTAATATAAATTAGCCACAACCAAATATAAACGGTTTGAAACCGAAAAACCGAACCGCCAAAAACCGAGCGGTTTCGGTTTTTGGTTTTATAAAAACCGAATATTTCGGTTCGGTTTCGGTTTTAGCTAAAAACCGACCCAAACCGAACCGTGCACACCCCTACTTTGAGGTCTTCAGGCGGCGCTACCCGTGCTGATTGCATCCGAATGGCAAGCTCATAACATTGTTCACTTTCCTTTTTTTTAATATAACCAAGATTAGAATGAGAAAACGAAAAAGGAGATGTAATTAAAAAAACATTTTGATTGAGATATAATTAAAAAACAAACATTATTATGTTAGATATTATTTTGGATGGTTTTAAATAAACAAACATTAGACATCATCTTGGATGATTTTAAATAAGTAAACTTATATGTTAGACATCACCTTGGATCGTTTTAAATTAACAAACTTTCATGTTAAATATCACATTAGATGATTTTGAAAGATAAAAGTGATATTGTTGTTGAACAAAGAAAGTAAGAGGAAAAAAATGAATCATAGGAGGAAAAGGAAAAGGAATCACAGCCAAGAAAAACTAAAAGGAAAAAGAACAAAAAGAAACAAAAGAGATAAGGCTCATGATATAAATACCTCCTAAAAAACCATTTGTACCCCTCATGTTTTTTGATTTTTTTTAATTTTTATAATTTTATATATGTTATAAAACCGTGACACGGAAAAAACGGAATGAAAAATATAAAGTTTAACAGGTCAAAAGTATGAAACTGTTAAAAATTACGGAACAGAAACTGATAAAAAAACTGCGCTGCACTGTAAAAAGAGGGGTACAAAAGGAATCTTTGTACCTTTTAATACTTTTTAACGGGTCAGGGGGTACCAATAGGAGCACCCAAGAGATAAACATAGATACTTTGTCATTTGTGGACGGGTGACACAAAGATGCAGCACAGCAGCAACTAGGTCAGAGGAAAGATCCTGCTATGATACCATGTTAGACAATGAAAACCTCGTAGGTTAAACTTTATTAATGATCAACTATTTATAGAGTACACGACATCATAATAAAACCCAAATGGATCACAAGCCTGCAAGTCGGGCTTCGGCCAACTAACTTTATTGTCTAACATTGATTAGAGTAAAAAAGGATTCAAATCGCGAGTATATATACGTGTTTGCTTATTAAAATTTTGGACTAATCATTTAAAGAATCATCATACTTGTCCCAAAATACTTTTATAAACATTAAATAAAAAAATACTTATGTGTACATTAATGTGGTTTTTTTGTCTTTATGTGCCTTTTGATGACCATTTTACCTTTAATAGTAAAATTAAGTAAATGGTTATATTGCATCAACCGTCCACGCGACATAAATGGTCCCTGAGACTGACAAATATTACATCATCCGTCCCCTTTTTACTTAACACGTATTTTCTTAACCCGGTTTGTTTTTCACATAATTGTATTACCTGACCCATCCCTTTTTACTTAACCCTCTATGTTTCACATTCGCAAACAGTATAATAAAACTTGGAATCAAAATATAATCTAGTTATCAAGAACATTTAACATATGAAAACTTTATGATAAATCAAACGCAAGACATTTAACATGATAAGTAACAAGTATTAGCTAGTACCAAGTTAAAAACCATTAATACACAATAGCAAGTTAAAAACCACGTGAAGATACATAACCCTTCACAAAGTGAAACACAATACTCTATTTTTAGATACATTACCATTAGATACATAGAGATTGGATCATGAGAAAACTTCATCTTGGAGGAAAACCTAGAAAACCACTTCCCAACCCTTGGATTGAACCACCATCCCTTCCTTTTTTTTCCTCCTAAGTGCACGGGCCTCTTTGTCACTTTCTCTATTTTCTAAGGGTTGTTTCGTATATCTTTTAATTTCTTATGAGTTGGTTGATTTGTTAACGTTTTTTAGTTTTTTGACTACCAACATTTATAAAAGTCCTACTTTTTTATGTTTTATAAAACTAATCAACGTAGGATTGACTAGAAAATGTAAAATTAACATTTTCCTATGACCACTTAACCACATTAGATCCAAGCTAGTCTTTAATATATCTGGAAAAAAAGAATAAATACATGTACAACGTATTTCAAAAAATACAAGACCAAAGAAAATCATCACTAACTGATACTAAAAAACATATTACAGAATCTAAACATGTCTAAGAGATCAATTATAGGTTACCGACACAATCTACTACTATCTCTGAAAAATATTTCACAAAAGAAATTACATCAATTATGTCACAAAATACATTGCAAAATACACCTCGTAAAACGTGTTCTTCTTGTGCTTTTAATCGGGTCGTAAGCAATCCTGATCACGCATCATCACAGACTTTGGTGCTAAGTGGGGTTCTTCTGGCAATACTAAGTTCTTGTCAGATCGTTTGTGCACCAACTTATTCTCATCCTGGTGCATATCAGAAGATGATTTTTCATTACCTTGTGTCTCAACCTTTGCACCTGTAGCAGCTACATCTGGGGAGCAACGTTATTCAACGGTTTATCGTGAGCACACTAAACAACTATATCACCTTCTTTACCACCATTTGTAGCATCAACAAAGGACAATACAGTAGAAGCATCTCCAATTAACCCAACAGGCTTTACCTTAGATGCAGGAGCAGCGTTGGAAGAATTTCCAGTGTGATCCATCATCTCTGTGTTCACTCCAGAGGCCAAAGCTGTGCGCCTTTGTTAATCTCCAGATATATTTTTTGGGGTCCGATGGAGGCAGAACTGTGCTGTGAGAATGCCTTTCGTGGAAATTGAAGCAACAGAACTAATAGGCTCGGACTTGATATGGCCATTGCCACACAAATATGTACTAGGGACATGCTGTGGATGTATCAGACCTTGATAAATCACCTCAAACCACACTAGCAGATACATTACAAAATCAACTCACACTGATGTTGACACACTTAGCTTAGGTAAGTTGGTCACAAGCTCTCACTAAAGCATTTTATAGAGCTAGAAAAATAAGGTTTGTATATTTTCCCAGTAATCCCTGATGATGAACCACTTCCAACGGATGCGTCTGTCATTTTCTCACCACGTCTACCACGTTCATCATGTTTTAAATTAACAGGCACGAATTTAGCTTCATCTTTCGCATGAGACAAATACCTACTATTAATTTACGAATTCCGCCTATAAATGGGAGAGAACTGTTAAGTGGTCGGATCATAGCACAAACACGAACATTAATCTTTCAACCATCCTGCAAAAAACACAAAGAATGTTACCTTTACCTCAGTTAGATTGAAATAAAAAAGTGCTATAGTATACACTCTACGTCCACATGCTACTCGAAATATATTCAACATATAGATATATATATATATATAAATATTTGCCATCTCCATGCGGTCTGCAAACTCTTTTCAAGATCAGTGTACTGTGATGACCAATTAAGTTTTATCTCTTCCTGCCTTGAGCTCCGAGAGGTAGCAAGTTTTATCTCCTGGAACCGCCACATAGGCATGAACCGGCCCCTGCAAATGTTGATAAGTAATATTGAGTCTTCGATTAATGACTCTTCGACAGTTTGACTACATACAATTTAAAAAAATACTTGAAACTATCAAGAATGATCAACAAAAGACATTTTCACGTATACGCTAAGCACTTCAAACGGAGTGTGTTCTTTGTGCGTGTTCGTACTTGATTTGAATGAGCATCTGCTTTAGTAAATAGCTAGAAAGAAGAATGACCACAAATATGACATACAGTAAGTTTGACATGTCCTAATTATCACTCGAAGAGCCTGCAATTAATTCACTAATGCTATTAAAATGCCCTAATGGCAGAAAGAAAACCCCTAATAGAGTAATATAAATAAACAAAACCTGTTTTGGATATAAGGTGACAGTCCTAAACGTCGATTCAGAAAACGTCCTACATCGTGGACATCTGGTAACCACATTTGTCCAGCCCCCTATTGATATTATCCACCTGATATATGAACCTAGCAACTAATATAGGGTGTTTGAAATTGATAACATTATATATTCAACATCAAATTACAATATATCGCAGCCATTTCACATGAGTTCAAGTATACCTATGAGCTTAAAACATACTGTATAACAGTTTAAGTCCGGATTCATAAAAAAGCCTGAGACTTTTAGCTTAGCCTATCAGAGTTTGGTCGAGCTCGACTCGACTCATTAGCACTTTACACACGTGCATGTAACATCATATCTTAATAGTTCTCTTTTCAGTGAAAACTTTCATAATTGAACAATGTTTAGTTCAATGTAGCAAGGTACTAGATTGTTCATTGTAATACGCTACTGGATCCAAAAGGTGATAACTCACATAGATGAAAAACAAGTTGAATTCAGCAAAAAGTGGAATGGCCATATTTGGCCACGCCGCGCCCATACTATGAAAATCGTTTAATCAGTAAAAGACTCTAACATGTACCAAATACTTCATTTTGGGTTCTTGGCCATTCATGGTTTTGGTGAAATTACTCGAATCCTGACAGCCTCACATGGTTTTAAATGAGAAAAAAGATATATCATTTTGAAATGTCCACCAAAAAGATTGGCTAGTTAAAAACAAAATTTGTATCGAGAGTCCAAACCATATGCCAACGTTCAGTAGTTCTAGATACTAGTAAGATAAATATCACCTATTTTTTTATTATTTCACCTTACTAGTAAGATACTAATGGTTAACCAAAAAAAAGAAAAAAAGAAGATACTAATCAGATGTAATTTAAACTACTAAAATTTTCTTATTTCACCATTACCAAAGGGTAGCTTAGATATTTCGCTAATAGTCACCCCTGCTAAAGAATCTTTAAATATATAGTCATGGAAGATTAAAGAAGGGTGTTTTAGGGGGGGGGGGAGTATCGATTCCGAACCGAAACCAAACCGAACCCGAATCAAGGTAAATTTCCAACCAAGAACCGAACCGAGTATATATAGTATATAAACCGAAACCGAACCGAATAAGGTCGGTTCAGTTCTGTTCGGCCCGATTTCGATCGGTTTGTCGGGTCGGGACGGGTCGGTTTTCGGGTGAATATGCTCAGAATTAGTACAATCTTATTATGATAAACTCTATCATGGCAAGATTGAGCCCATATAATCATTAATGCATATATGTCATGCAGTGTTTTTGTATGATAAATAGTAGCTGCAAGAATTTTTGGCGAAAAAATACATGATCTGTTTGCTGCAAAAAACCATCCTTATTTTGCAACTACTTCATGCATGATATTAAACTTGCATAGCCCCACCACTTATACTTCTAATCCGTAATACTTACTGAAACAACATTATGCAACAAGATTTAGAGCTAGAGCCTTAAATATAAAAATAAAATCCAGAAATAAAAGCTCTAGAATGCCTATAATCAATCACATAAGAACATTAACAGAAGACTATATTCAGTTAACGAAATTCCGGTAACCAACTCAAATAAAAGAAATAAAAAGAGAAAGTGGCACAAAAAATAAAATAACCAAAATTTAAGATGGATATCAGAACCATGAAGCAGAACAAACCTTTCATTTTATTGACGAACCAGGTTGCTCCACCAAAAATACTGTTTTGCAAACTCTAAAAGATAGAAAATGAAGCAAGAATAAGATATTTTCCATACAAAGATTAACATGTGCTGATACAGGGCAACTATACTTAAACTATGAAAGATCAAAAGATCGCATAACGACAAAGATCACATATCAAACAGATGCCCTAATAATTCTAATGATGCACTAATAATAATCAAACAGATGCCCTAAAAAAATACATGTAAGACTTGGAACATGTGAAACTAAAAGGTATAAGAAAGTAAACATATAAAACTGATAAGTTATCCAATTATTTACACACGGTGTTTAGTATTTTACAAACTTTAGAAATAAAATCATAAATAATCAGATTTGGACAAAATCTCAAACCAATAATTATCTTATCATCAACACACTTTTGTGCAGGTAAAATGATCAGTTTTAGCTTCAAACAAAACTAAATCTAATTATTCGATTCTAAACGGGTAAATGGAGAAGGATCTGAATTCACATTACCCACAGGGACCGCCCTACATGGCCTAACACAAAAAATGAGTAAAAACAAATAATGAAAATAAAAAGGGTAATGAGTGCAAGTTCACCGCGTTTTTGCTTTGCAAACTCTAAAAGATAGAAAATAAAGCAAGAATAAGATATTTTCCATACAAAGATTAGCATGTGATAATACAGGCAGCTATACTTAAACTATGAAAGATCAAAAGATCGCATAACGACAAAGATCACATATCAAACAGATGCCCTAATAATTCTAATGATGCACTAATAATACTCACTGATGCCCTAATAGTAATCAAACAGATGCCCTAAAAAAATACATGTAAGACTTGGAACCTGTGAAACTAAAAGGTATAAGAAAGTAAACATATATTCAGAACTCAGATATACTTATTCAGAGTTTAAAAAATCAGTTAAACTGCAGCAAAACTTATAAGTATCCAATTATTTACAGACGGTGTTAGTATTTTGCAAACTTTAGAAATAAAATCATAAATAATCAGATTTGAACAAAATCTCAAACCAATAATTATCTTATCATCACAACAAATACACTTTTGTGCAGCAGTTTTAGCTTCAAACAAAACTAAATCTAATTATTCAATTCTAAACGGGAAAATGGAGAAGGATCTGAATTCACATTAACCACAGGGACCGCCCTACATAGCCTAACACAAAAAATGAGTAAAAACAAAAAATGAAAATAAACAGGGAATGAGTGCAAGTTCACTGCGTTTCTGCTTTACAAACTCTAAAAGATAGAAAATGAAGCAAGAATAAGATATTTTCCATACAAAGATTAGCATGTGATGATACAGGCAGCTATACTTAAATTATGAACGATCAAAAGATCGCATAACGACAAAGACCACATATCAAACAGATGCCCTAATAATTCCAATGATGCACGAATAATACTCACTGATGCCCTAATAGTAATCAAACAGATGCCCTAAAAAATACATTTAAGACTTGGAACCTGTGAAACTAAAAGGTATAAGAAAGTAAACTTACACACTAATGCCCTGATCATACTAACATTACCCGTAACACAATGATGCCCTAAAGTTCATACAAATGGATGCCCTAAACATACAAATAGATGCACTAAACAGTGATACTCTAATGTGCTCATAGATGCACTAAACAAAACAAACAGGTTCCCTAAACATGCCCTAAACATACAAACAGATGCACTAAACAGTGATACCCTAATGTGTTCATAGATGCACTAAACAAAACAAACAATTGACCTAATTTAACATGATGCTCTTATCATACTACAATAGATGCCGTAAAACATTTTTTGATGCACTAATTATACAAAACAAATGATGTAACAAGTCGAGTGATGCCCTAATCATACTAACAGATGCGCTAACGTCGTAACACATTTTTATACATAGAAACATACACACTGATGCGCATTGTTAAACGTACACACTGATGCGTTATATGTCTGATGATGCACTAATCATACTCACTAATGTTCTAACCATACTCACTGATGCTCTACATGTTCAACGATCATTTGCCTAAGGTATGTCGAACGATGCACTAAAAACTAGAACAAATGCACTAAACATACACACTTGTACCTTAATGTCTAACGGTGCACTAATCATACTAATTGATGCCCTAATAAGTCCAGCGATGCACTAAATATACATTGCTTACCACATTGATGCCTTAATATGTTTAACGATGCCCTAATCGTATTCAGTGATGCTCTAATGTGTCCAACGATGCAATCATCATACTCAGTGGTGCCTTAAAAATGTTCAACAATGCACTGAACATACGTTCATATGCCAAAGTTTAACGATGCAATAAAATACACACAGATGCACTAAGCATACATACACTAAACTTACACACTGATGCCCTAACGATACTAACATATGCCGTAACACAATGATGCCTTAAAGTTCATACAAATGAATGCCCTAAACATACAAACAGATGCACTAATCAGTTATACTCCAATGTGTTCATAGATGCACTAAACAAAACAAACAGATGCCCTAACTTAACATGCTCTTATCATATTACAAGAGATGCCGCAAAACATTTTTTTGATGCACTAATTTAAAAAAAATGATGTAACAAGTCGAGTGATGCCCTAATCATACTAACAGATGCGCTAACGTCGTAACACATTTTTTATACATAGTAACAGATGCAATAAGCTACATAACTCAACAATAAAGAGGTGATTGCAATAAATCTATCTCGCGATGCTCTAATCTAACAAAAATATGTTATACTGATGTACTCATTCATACAAATAAATGCTATAACATATTATTTACTTGGATGCACTAAGATGTAATTTGATATATTCAAATTCATTAAATGTCATTCCATTCCACAATAACACTAATTATATTATAAGTTTCACATTGATGCACTTAAATAACATAGAGATTAAAAAAATGTAATTAAAAACTTACATTTAAAATAATATCTCTAGGTTGATTTCGATGTTCTTCGGGGGTACCACGGAAGATCTGGCGTGCGGTGCACCTGGTTTAAGCTATTCCGGTGACAGTGGAGATGATGTCGGCAATGAGTGTTGTTAGGGTTTTGAATATGATGATGGAGTGGTGGAGATGGCAATGATCGATGATGGTGGAGATGACGGTGGAGTGGTGGAGATGACGACGACAATGATCGAAGATGGTGGAGATGACGACGACAATGATCGATGATGGTGGCGATGGAGATGCAGATGACGGCTGTGTGTATTGAAAATAACTACTATGTGTTTTGTGATGATGATAATGGATGTACCCCTATTTGTTTTTGTTTTTTAATTTCTACCCTATAGTTTTAGACATTTGCAAAATTTACCCTGTACCTTTGTTTTCTAGGTTTTTTACAAAAATTATGTTTTCTCTAGAACCCATCCCTAGATACATAACCATTACCATTTATTACCCTTTATAAAGGGTACCAATGTTATAATTTATTATACACCCGAGAGAAAGAGAGAATCCCAAACACTTATGTGAGGTGCTAGTATATGCTTTCCGTGCTTTTAATTACGAGGTCTAGAAGGTTGTGTCATAAACTGCATTTAAAGAGTAGGTTAAATGCCCCTAATTTTGCTATTGTCTAGGTAGAAAAGCCTATTTTCTTGAGTACAAGCAAATCCCAAATGCAAGGGTATTTGATGAGGTGTCATTTTATACACTATTTCGGGGTCATTTAACCCCCTAAATCATGCAAATATGTCCAGATTGTGTGCTTAATCGTTTGTTTTCAGTTTTTTAGCACTTGGATGGCATTTGGAGGAAATACACGTGACTTGGGCTCATTTGGAGAGGAAACGGACAAGACTACGACTCTACACCATTTATCAAGAAGAATTGTGCATACAGAGCGTGGAGACGACGTCACAAGCATAAAGTGACGCTGTCGTGATCTTTCTAGTGACATCGTCGTGGATTTTGTAACGGCGTCAGAACGTAACCGCCTTAAAGTGGATCTAGAACCATCAACGTGGCGACGGTGTCATGGCTTCAAAGCAACACCGTCACGTCGTTTTTCCTATATATACAAAACCGATTTTAGGGTTTTTTGGGTATAACTTTGTATAACTTTTGGGAGACGAACCCTAATCATTCTAGCAGATTTTAGGTCGTCTTTAGGGCCTCAAAATCCTATTGTTACTACCTTTAATCCATGTTTTAATTAAGTAAGATTGTTTATCTTTAGTCATTCAATATGTCTATGTGTTGTTTGATTGATTTATGTTCTTGCTTTTTTATAACATGCTAGGCTAAACTCCCCCTTGTATTTACGTATGATTGTATGAAACTTAGATTGTAGATCCTTTTAATGTTGCTTCTTGTGATGGATGTGCGCGTTAGGCTTTAGAAAACTAGTCATAAGATATTAAATTAGCATAGACGTCTAGGGAAACGCGAATGTGTAGAAAGGATACCATCGGTAACAGTCTTCATACTACCTTACCCCTAATATGGTTGATCCTTCTTAAGATATTTCAATTGCATTTAATATATCGTTAGGGGCCTATGTATATCTTCATGCTACCTTACTGTGTGTTGCCTTAAGGAATATTATATGTCGGCGGGGTTCGTGTATTTCGTTCTTGATTTAGGAATACTTACAAGCTAATCACAAGATGGGACAAAGCAACAGGATAAGGAGAAGCAATCTAGGAATAATACATGATTTAGTAAATACATCTTTTTTCATAAAAGCTATCAACAATAGATTAGATTATATTTAGTTTTGAATTAGTTAAACAAACAAACCTCTTCAACAAGGATTTTTAGTGCTTTTTATATATAATAAAAATACAAAAAGAGAATCTTCCTTCAACCCCGTAGACCCTGTTAGATCTTGTCAAGCCTTCCAATCTTTTCCTCTTAGGAGAACGATATCAACCCCGGAGTTTTGACTTATATACTCGAAACGGATTAGGCGCATGCTAGGGGAGTATGTAATACTTCTTGTTGAAGTCTATCGACAACCGCATCAAGTTCTTGTGCCGCTGCGGGGTATAGTTAGGTTTTGCATTTGTTTAACTTTAAGTCTATATCAGATAACAAATACGTCGTATTCTATCGATCAGTAATACGCCGTATGAGTCTGTTGAATAGCAGTACGCCGTATCGAGTTCACTGAATACGCCGTATGTTTGGAAGAACAAATACGCCGTTTAGACAGTAAAAACAACACGTTGTCCTGAGTAGAAGGTTAGATACGCCGTATCCAACTGGTGGATACGCCGTATCAAGTGATCAGTCAGAACAGAATACTATATAAAACACAATTAAATGCAATAAATTAAAGCACACAATTAAACTAAACAATTAGCAGTTAGAAATCAGAATTAATAATTTTACACTAAACAAGTTAAAGGTTAGAAATACTAAAAAGAATAAAGATTAAACTAATCACTCCCCGGCAACGGCGCCAAAAACCTTGATGTGTCGTTGTATAGGTGTTATTTATGATTATCAGGTTTTACATTTATATTTAGCCGACTAACCTAAAGACAACACTTTAACGGGCAGAGTACCCGGTCAAGATGTAGCTTCGCGGTAAGTAGGGTGTCGAACACTAAGAGTGAGAGTTAACCTATTATTCTATCAGTATTTTATTCTATCTAGATTAGTCTAATTACTGGTTAAACCTATGCTATACATATTTACTAGAGGTAAAAGGGGGGTTTTCAGCCTGAGAGACTGGCACAGGTTTATGGTGACAAATATCAATTCTAAGCACAATACACACTAAAGCAAATAAACACAAGACAAAAGAGCGGAACGAGCCAAATAATAGAAAACTGTATTAACCATGTTAAATCTGATTAAATGCTGGTTTGATTAATTAGTGCAATGGCTGCTTATCTCGAGGCGGCATATCATTCTTAAGACTTAGGCGGTACTTCTTCCTAAGACCTAGACACGAACAATCCTGTCACGATTAACGCATCCGCATAAAGCATCCTATAGTTTAATTATAATCTACCATAGGGAATTAAAGCAGTGGTGATCCTGTTAATACCCTAGCCCATCGGGACTTTACCCACTTATTGCTTGATGTTGTTTTATACACCGGTAGTTCACCACCAAAATCAATACCAATTAATAAATGAACAATACTGGTTGAACAATTATCGAGTCACCTGTCGGTCAACTAAGCTCGTAATCAAAGAGTAATGATAAGGTGTCATTTGTGATCCTATTGGTCCAGGCATATAGAACACAACATGGAGAGCCATCCCGGCATCTAGGTTACTGGTTAGGTCTCCCTAGACCCAGTTGAATGATAGGTCGCATGTACAAGCACATAAACAAGTATAAGGCGATAAACATAATTAAACAACAACGATAAATTAAGCAAAGCCGGATTAAAACAAACCAAACATTATAATCTTCATTAACATGGCTAATACCCAAGGGTATTAGCCCACAATCATTGTCATTATTACAAACGTGATCAAACAATTAAAAATTGAATGATTAAATCTTCATTAACATGGCTAATACCCAAGGATAATCTTCTTTAACATGGCTAATACCCAAGGATAAATCTTCAGGCAGCGCTACCGGTGCTGATAGCATCCGAATGGCAAGCTCATAACATTGTTCACTTTCCTTTTTTTTAATATAACCAAGATTAGAATGAGAAAACGAAAAAGGAGATGTAATTAAAAAAACATTTTGATTGAGATATAATTAAAAAACAAACATTATTATGTTAGATATTATTTTGGATGGTTTTAAATAAACAAACATTAGACATCATCTTGGATGATTTTAAATAAGTAAACTTATATGTTAGACATCACCTTGGATC
>BQNB010022927.1:0-37553 GCA_026074375.1 Tanacetum coccineum | reverse complement strand
CATCCAGAACCTGGGTTTGAGCTTATAGCTTAGAAACCGGTCAAAATCGGGACTTTTAGCTTCGTATGCCTAGAATAACGACTCCCGGGCTTCGTTTCTTGGTTTCTTTTGCTTCCTTTCTGAACTTGAGCCTTATTAAGACCTCTTAGGATCTATTAGAGCAAAGGATTGCTTCTATGTAAGGGTTATAGAGGAGGAAGTGGGGGATGAAGAAAAATGAAGTGTTATGGTTCCTATTTATAGGTGAAATGATCTTGGTGACCAAGGTAAGCTTATGATCTGAGTTAGGACATGTGTAAGGGCTAGAGGGTGATGAGGAGAGGCTATGAGATGAGTTGTATAAGCTAGAAACTAGCTTTGAGGTGTTGTCTTGCTCTTGTGATGCCGTGTGTAAACAAGGAAGAAAAAGAGACCATGTGGCCAATTTTTGTACCAAGAACATGTAAGATTTTTGTTATAGCAGGTGGGTAAGCTGCTATGGAGCATGTGGGTGAGTCATGAGGTGCTTGATTGCAATGGAAAGTTCTAAAATGGGTCATTTTGCAAGATTATGGGTCGCGGGTCATTTAGGGCTTATTTAGGGTTTTCAAGCTTGTAATTCATGTACATTTGATCAATAATGATGGATTAATGTTTGTAAGGATTGTATTAAGGATTAATAACAAGAATTGATAGGTGGTTCGGGTTTAAAATGGGCGAAAATGAGTAAACGGGTCCAAAGTTCCAATTAGGGCACAATTAGGGTTTCTTGGATTCAATTTGCATATAGTTGAAGTAAAATGATGAAATGATGATTGTATATGATTGAGAATGTTGTAAATTAAGTTATTACAACTTATTTGAGTATTGGTTTAGGTTTACAATGGATAAAAACGAAGAAACGGGTCATGGTTTAGTATTTTGCTCGGGTTAGGGTTTCTGACTTTTGTATTAGGGTTTTGAGTGTAAAAATGTGTATGAAAGTTTATGAATAGAATAATTAGGGTTTACACATTGTATATTGAGTGTAGTAGCTTGTACATTCACTTTAGATATTAACCCTTCATGGAATTAGGGTTTAGAGGTATACGATAACGGTTTAAAGCCCGTTTTGATATAACGTTACGAATGGTACATTATAGGAATAATGTACTTTGTAAAAAGGATATGATGATATTGACTTGACATGTTATGATGTTTGCTTGACATATATGAAGACAGGATTGCCATAGGTAGGTTGCGTGAGCTCGTCTACTTTAGTTATGTAAGTTACATGACATACTAAGATATTGACAATGCAAGTAATGTAATAAAGCAAAAAATTTCCCCGTACAATTGTGATAATAGGAAAATAAGTTTTGCATTTGATGAAAATTCTTGGGTTGTTATACAACAGGCGGGTTTGTTTCTATTTTTTTTAAAGTGTGTATCTATCAGAATTTTAAGACGATGTGTTTGAGTTGTGTTTAATTTTTAACGGTTTAATAGTATATGTTTTCTATTGTAATTCATATAAAGTTAACCGTGCTGGCTTAAAGCGTAAGGCTAGCGAGATAACCCACACTGGAACTGAATCGAACCTACCAATTCTGATTTGAATAGTATTTATTGCCGTATTTGTGTTGTTTTTTACCAAATTTAACCCAATCCACACGTTACCAGAAAAATGGTAACCTCGAACTCTAATTATTTATAACTAAAAACCGAATCTGACATGGTCGGTTTGGGTTGGGTTGGTTTGTCGGTTTTGTTTGGTTTTTGGTTTGTTTTGGTTTACCTTAGAACTGTTTAATGTGGCAGTTATATTATTGCCAGTTTATCACTATCAATGGAAAATCGTATTTATCGTGATTTGATTTCCAACTATAAAATAAAACTTAATAAAATATCTGTCATTACAAAGTATAAAAAAGGAATACATGATATGCATTGTGAGAACTAACACGAATGTATATTCAGTTTGAAAGAATTATAACTATGAATGTATCTTATGATTGTTGGCTCGGAAAGGAGTACATGATATGCAATGTGAAAACTAACACTTTTGCGAAAAAAATTAATAAAGTTGATAAATGAACACCTTAGTGCATACAAAGATGTTTTTTTAATTAAGAAAGTCACTTTTCTTAGGCATATCGTAATAAAACTGCTTATTAGTAATGTAGTCAACTTATTATGTATTTATTTTATCAGTATTGTCTTTATGCATATTAACAATGTTAAGTATGGTTATCAATCTCGTTTGTTTAAGTAACGGTTAATGAATTAAAAACATCATAAAATATTTATAGAGTGAATAAAGAACAAAAAAAAGAATGATAATCTGATAAGAGGAAATAAAAGTTAATAAATTATCCGCCATAACAAAGTTTATGATTTATTGTTGGGAATAAATCTTCATATGGCTTAATACTGCCAACAGTACTAAAGGAGTTAGTACTGTCAGAACAAGGTTAGTACTGCCAGCACAAAGTTAGTACTGTCAAGGAAACTTAATACTGCTAGCTGAAGAAGTTTGTACTGCTAAATGGTCAAAGGTGATGATATGAAGATAAGAAGGTATGGAGAGCATTTCAGAATATTTAGTTTTGAATTGTAACTGTTCCTAATAGATAGGCAGATATATTTGTAAAGGGCTCCTTGTATTTCTATAAAAAGAGATCCCTAGAGTAGTAATAGATAGAACTTTAAGATATATACTTAGAGAGAATTTGTATTTGCTTCAAGGTTGTGTAACCCCAGTACTTAGAGAGTACTCGTATTATTTATAATATTGGAGCAGTGATTTTGGTATTTATTGTTTGTGAGTGATCGTTACTGTTTCATACATTTCTCTAGAGTATCAAAGTGTAGTTTCCGCATACACTTTGGTATATTCACAAAGTCTCAATCTTTGTTATTTTGGATTCTTCCAAGGTAACAAACTCTTTATATACTAAAGAATCGATCAAGGCGTGGGATCAACAAGTGGTATCAGAGCCTGTGCTTTGAGATACTTTGATCTAGGGAAAATGGAGTCATGAAAAAGCAAGCAATGACACTGAATTATTTGTTCAAGAAGTGACTCCAACAGAACTCATCCAAGATCAAGAGGGAAGTGGGAAAGCAAGTGATGAGGTTAGTACTGCTGGCTTGAAGAAAAGTACTGCTAGAGAAGAAGTTCCAACAGTTAGTACTGCTGAGGCAACTCTTAGTACTGCTGGAGGAACTGTTACATACTCAAGAAGAAGTGCTGAGAAAAGATCAAGAAAAGACAAAGGAAAAGAGCTATGGATGAAGCTGAGTCTACAAAGAAGATTAACTGGAATGATCCTTCAGTCATTAGATATCATTCTCTTAAGATGAAGCCTAAGTCAATTGCCCAAGCTAGAAGGAACATGATCAAGTATTTGAAGAACCAAGGCAATTTTAAGATCACTGACTTTAAGGGGATGTCTTACAATGAAATCAGGCCAATTTTTGAAAAACTTTGGGATTTCAATCAAAACATTGTGCCTATGGATGCAGAGAAAGGAAGTAAAAAGCAAAAGTCTCCTGAAAAGGAAAAGGCTAAGTCTCCTGAAAAAGAAAGGTCTATTGAAAAGATTGTGGAAGAAGAGGCTGTTACACAAGAGGAAAGGGAAGAAGTTGTCAAAGAACCAGCAGCAAAGAGGAAGAAGTCTATTCCTAGAAAAACAACAAGGAAGAGACAAAAGCTAGAAGAAGATACTGATAAAGATGAACTCAAGACATTTTTGGATATAGTACCTAGAGAAGAAGCTCCCATAGAAGTTGATTCTTTATCAACAAAGTTTCCTATTGTAGACTGGAAGACATGTGTGTTGACAGAGACGTTCATGTACTATCAAGTTTTCAGGGGTGATGGAAGCTCAAAGAATTATAAGATACTGCAGGTTTGGTCCTTGAGGGAGTATAGTGTTGTTGCATGTACAGTCCTTTAAGGACTAACGACAAGGGGTTAATGGCTATTTTAGGCTAACGGTGTTATGGGTTAGGGATTGGGGCTAGGCTTTGGCAGTTTGGGCCGTATGTAATAAAAGGAATTGGGCCTTTTTAGTCTCTATAATGTTTAAATGGGCTGACCCGACCCATTAGATGGGTACGGGTGGGACCATTTAACATTTCTTCGGTTTCGGCTTTGACTTTTGACTTGACTTTTATGTGTTGACTTTTTGGTTGATTTTGACTTTGACATTTTGATTTTGGCTTTTTCCGCTCTTTCCGTTCCGTGCTCGATTTTGTCCGTTTTGGCTTAATTTTTGTCCTTTTATCGGATATCCGTTTCCTGCATAATATAAATGAAAACATACAAATACAATGTATTTTTGGTACGTTTTTGGTCATCTAGGCTTGTTTTAAAGGTAAAAGGTGTGTGTATTTAAGCACATACCAGCGATAAAATCACACATGCTCATGCAAATCCATGAATGAGACATATGTGATTGCTCAATTACTTCACTTAAACAAGCTAAAGGTTATATGCAAAAACTGAACTGGCGCTTAATATATGAAAATTTGTTCAGTTTTAGATGCAAGTGCTGAAGCTTTAGTTTTCTTCTGTTAGTACTGAAGCTTCAGGTTTTGAATCAATGTTCAGCATGCATAGTTCAACAATCAATCTTTTGAAAGTTGGCTCATCCAGAGGCTTGGTAAAGATATCAGCAAGTTGATATTGAGTGGGATGAAAGGAATTCATTATCCCGTTTAAGAGTATGATTCTTGATCTGACATTACTGAAGCTTTGTTTTTTTGAGTGCATAATTGGATTGTTATGGGTAACTTTTCATATATGATATCATAGTCAGTGAGTTGACTCTTTATCCATGGTATGATGGCATAACATCCAGCAGCAGCTATATCTTTTGCTTCAGTTGAAAACAAAGCTGTAGATTGATGCTTATTTGCACTTCAGCAAACAAGCTTGCCTTTAAGCAACTGACAAGCATCTGAAGTGCTTTTACTGTCTATGTTGCATCCAACACAGTCAAAGTTTCATTATCCTTTTAGGTCAAGACCTGAACATTTTGAATACTGAAGACCAAGACTGGGAGTACCATTTAGGTACTTGAAAATTCTCAAAAGAAATAAGATGGGATTACTTATATTTGCTTGATGTCTTGAATAAAGCAGTTGAGAATTGAATGTTTGGTCTGCTTGCAGTCAGGTTCATTAGTGG
The DNA here is from genome assembly GCA_026074375.1 of Tanacetum coccineum. Classification (NCBI taxonomy): domain Eukaryota; kingdom Viridiplantae; phylum Streptophyta; class Magnoliopsida; order Asterales; family Asteraceae; genus Tanacetum; species Tanacetum coccineum. The sequence goes on along the minus strand of BQNB010022927.1, from coordinate 32,398 downwards.
TCCAATCATATCTCTATACTGAGACTCATTTACAACTTTGCCATTGAAACCAGGTCCTAACATGTTAGGGGGCATAATTGGAGTATTCATTGATGAATCAATTTTGTCATACATTCTCAACTATCATTGACATCCTTTTCTTTGTTGATTGAAATGCCTCTTTCAGGTTGTTTTTAAACTGAAATTTAAGGAAATAGGTGAGGACACCTATCATGCTTATTTCATATCTTTGAGTTATTAGTTTCTCAAACTGTTTGCACACTTTTGTGCTGGTGGACTCAAGGATAATATTATCAACACAAATTTGTACCAAAATCACATTTGTTTAAGTTTTGTAGATAAACAGGGTTGTCTATCATACCTATTACAGAGATGTGTTCAGTGAGATAGGTTGAGAGAGTTTCATACCATGCTTTTGAAACCTGTTTAAGTCCATAAAGGGCTTTATCCAATTTTGTAGTCATGGTTGATGAATTCACTCTATCTTAAAACCTGGAGGTTGTTTGACATATACTTCTTTTAGTTTACCATTGATGAATGTATTATTAATAGCCTATGAAGTATATGTATGTGGTAAGGCAAGAAAGATCCTGATTGCTTCAAGTCTTGCACCTAGAGCAGGATTTTATCATGATTTATGCCTTGTAATTACAATGCCAGATTCCTTTTTTTGAAAAGAATTGGAATTGTATCATGTGCTGAAGTATCTTCTATTTGGAGAAGATGGGAGTTTAGAGATCTGAACACCTTCAGTTGTGTGAGGTTATCAATGAAATTGATTTTCATTGGTGTTTTTTTGTTCAATTTGATCATCATTAATGAGTTAATCAAGTTGAAATGGATGATCATTTTTGATCATTGTGATCAATTTGATCATTTTTACCATATTAGTCAGGTGTGATTTCAGCTTTAATAACAGTGGATTTTCTTCATAAGGTTTTATGAAGAATTCTCAGTTGTTAAAAGCATTTTTGTGTTCAGGCTATGGAACATTTACTTTTCCTCCTTTTTGGAAAACTATACCATAACCATAACCTTTAGACCAGTGTGTAAAGTTCTTTACATACATTCCTTCAGGTCCTGGTACATCCCATATTTATGCAGGTAAACTTTGATATATGCTTTGAACGACAATTGTTCAAACGTGATCAAGATTTCTTTATGTTACACTGCACAAAATAGGATCAGGATGGTTAGTTTTGTTTAGAAACCCACCTTTTAGTGGGAGTCTTTGATCTTAGAGCACTTGATGATTCAGTCTTACTTGCTTTGAAAGACTCAACTTTCTTAGCTTGAAGAGCCTCTCTTTTCCTGAACCACTCAATGTCATTGTGATCAGATGTGGTATGAACATTGCTACCACATGTTTCACAGTTCTTTGTGATGTGTTGAGGGTTTCTAGGTTTGATTCCTCTTCTTAGAGAAATAATCCTGTTATGACCATGAGTATCATGATCATAGCTTCCGCATATTTCACATATGGGATAGTATACACAATCATCAGATTGATGATCATTATATCCACAATGTATGCAGGAGGGAAAAGGCATTGCTGGCCTAGAAGGTCTAGATCTTGAGGAAGATTCACTTTGACCAGTATGATACTGATTTATATCTATAAAAGACATAAAATTAGCATGATCACATGTTTTGTGATTGGTTCTTTTGCACTTTTTGCAAAACAAGACTTCATAACAATTCTCAGAGAGATTATTGTTTTGTCCATACAGTTTACAATTTTTGAATTGAGTTTTGTATTTGTTTTGAAGTGCATTGGGAGGAACCTGTTGCGAGTTCTTGTTTCTAAAGTAAGATGATTTATTCTTGCTAATTTGTAATTTTAGTTCATTAAGTTCTTTCATTACAATAGCCAAGGGAGGATCATCTTCTATTTTTATATTTTTTAACTTACCAGTAGGAGCTGAGTTAGTTTTAGAAACTAAAGAACTTTTGTTGCCTCTAGCAGGAGCTGAGGAAGGTTTAATTATTGTGATACCTTTTAAAGTTTCAACTTTGAATATGAATTTTGAATTCAAAATTAATTTGATAGTATTTGGTCTAGAAACAGGTTCAACACCAGTCAACTTCTCCAGTGGAGAAAGAGGGGTGCAACAGACTGAAGATTCATGAGCTGAATCATAATCAGTTGCTGAAAAGTTAGAGACAACAACTGAGTGGTCAGTTGTGTTTCTTTGCGACTCATTTGAGGGTACCTTAACAGTATCATGATTTGACAGAGTAGAGTCTTCAGCTTCAGATAACTTAGGTTAATTACTACCAGTAATTGATACCTCTAAGTTATCTGCTAAAGACTTTACAAACACTAGGTCTTTTGGCCCAGAGCTGGAGGTATCTTTAGTGAGTTGGTCAATTCCTAAGATTTTCTTCTTTTGAGTAGGGATTTGTTCACTGATACACTGATTAACTTTATTAGAATTGTTTAGCCATGCTTCTGTAATAGAAGTTAGCTCTTTCAGTTCATTTCTTAAGTTTTGATTCTTTTCGAGAATCTTAGGGTTTACATGCTGCATGGTAAGAAGATCAATCTTTGCTTGCTTTAATACCAAAAGATATTCTTTGCATGTATTTAGGTCTTGAACAAGATTTCTATGTTTTGACATGAGATTGTTTCTTTGTTCTTCAACATAGTTTAGATCAATACACAAATAATCTAGAAAGGATTTTCTAGCATCATTATCTTCCATTTCAAGAAGAGTGTGTACCTTTTGTATATAAATCTTGACCCATTCACCATTGTTGGCACTTTCTTTGCCAACAGAAACTCTTTCTTCATCAGTAAGTGCCATGAGAGCTTTAACATCAGTTGCATCATTGTCATCAGATGACATTTATTCTTCATCCCAATCATCTAATTCAGCAATTAGACCTTTGTTTTTGCCTAAAGATGAACTGGGAGCTAAAGCATTTGAGCTGAGGAGGGCTAGTTTAGCTTTGATTTTGTTGTATCTGGCTTCAAAATCTTTGGTATGCCTTGGTTTAGGTTTGTGCTCAAATGAATGGAGAAGCTTTGGTTGAAAAGGTGACTGATATGAAGGAATTGATGTCTTTGACCAGCAGTCTCTTACAAAATGACCCTTCTTGCCACATTTGTGGCATTCAGTTTGGTCAGTTGCTTTTGCATTGCTAAACCTTTGAGTACCCTTTTTGAAGAACCTTTTAAATTTGGCTAAAAGAGCCCTTTCTTGGTATTCTTCCTCTAAGTTATTTAGATACTCATGACTGCTTCTTGTATCCTCTTCATCACCAGGACTATCTTGAAAGTCCTAGACAATAGAGGTAGAGAAGAAAGTAGTTGACAAAGGTGTTGCAGAGACAAACGGTTTGCTCTTTTCAGTCTTATAAATACTGTCTATTAGGTTTTCTTCATATTTAAGTTTACCAAATATAGAGGCAAGCTCAGAATCTTTCACATGATTTGTGTTTCTGATACTTTGGCAGAAACTTAGGCACTTCTTTGGTAACCCATTTATAAAACTAGTATTTATTTCAAGCTTTGAAAGTTTAATCCCATCATTTACTAACTAATTCATCAAAGCTTTATATATGGTAAAAGTTTGTGTTAGAGATTCACCTTCTTTGAATTTGAAGGTGTTATAGCATAACTTCAGGCCCATGACCCTACTTTCTTTCACATCAGAGGGCCCCTTATGATATAGTATCAAGTCATCCCAAGTAGATTTTGCAGTTAAGCAGTTTATGACAGAATTCATTTGGTCATCTAGAAGGACGGACATGATGAGACTTTTAAGTCGCTGATCTAAGTTAGCAGCCTTTCTCTCATTTGCAGTCCATTGTCCTTCTGGCTTCCTTTGACCAGCTGCTATAGAGATAAAAGGACTGTTTGAAATGATGTTTTCAAATTGAGGTTCAATACCAATGATATGACACATGAATATCTTTTTCTAATTGGTGAAATTTTCCACCTCTAGTACAGGAGCTGCATTTAACTGCCCCCCTGTATTTAAGAGTCTGTGGTACTTCTACTGCTGCCATTTAAGAAGGATCTTGATTTTAAAAATCTTTGAGCCTTTTTATATATCCTTTTAAAGGGATTTTATAAACCAGAAGGCTCTAACACCACTTGTTGGTCCCTTGGAATCTGATATAAGGTTTATCAAATTAAACTAATCAGATTCCATAACAACGAAGTGAGTTTTAAACAGATATATATATGAAATATAAAGAACAAGTTTAAAACACATAGAAGTACTTTTCAATATATAGGTTCTTATTAGAATCAAATAAAGAATCTATGACACACCTTGCTTGCGGAATAGCAAGGTGGTTGAATGACAATTGGGGGGTTTATCTCCTTTGAACTTAAACTCTAACCAAAGTTAAAAGAGTAAGAAAACAAAATACTTATGACTAAACTGAAGCTTCAACTTCAGTAGTACCGTTCAGTTTGTTTGAGAGATAAATAAACTCTTCAATGTGTATCACATTAATTGGAAGAGATAGCATTTACTCTAGGAATCCCTTTCCTTTTATAGGTAAAGAGATTATGGTTTACAAGTTAACCTAATACACATGTCAAGCATTAAATGGGTGGTTGAGCTACTATTTAATATACACATGCTTTATAGTACCATGTACAATCCTTTAAAGAAAGTTGATGTACTTTTATACCAACTCTAGAAGTAATATTTCCTAAGGAGATTGCTTTATTACTTTTGACATAAAGCAATATTTTTCCCGCCTTGTAAACCTTTTAGAAGTGAAACAACAAGTTTCAACTTCTGTTAAGGAGATAGACAACGTTCAGTTTGGAATTGTTAACCAAGCTGAACTGAAGCTCTTACCAAGAGTCATTCTTCAGTTTCTATACCGCTGCATATACTAAAGTGAAGATACTTTCCAATCTTCTAAGGACCTGAGGAGCTGACGTTGAAGGAGATTCAGCGACTTAAACTGAAAGACTTCAGCTTGAGAAACACTTAGGGGATTTTATGTTTAAATCTATTGAAAGACTGAAGGGCTCAGGAACTGAACCCAACAGTCCCCCTGAAACATAAGACTCCTAGCAACATTTAAGAGGTGTCTATGTTTCCTCTCAGCAATCCTATTTTGTTGAAAAGTATAGCCATAAGAAGTTTGATGAATGATACCCAATTCATTAAACAAATTAAACAATTTATTATTAACAAATTCAGTTCTAATATCAGACCTTATTATTTTAACTTTCTAAACAAGTTTTATAAAACTTCCAACATATTCAGTCTTAGACTTAAGTAAATAAACCTAAACAGCTCTGCTAAAGTCATCAACTAAAATTAGAAAATATATGTTCCCATCCTTAGTAACCACTTTATAAGGACCCTAAACATCACAATGAATAATATCACCAAAAGATTTAGACTTGTGATCACTTAAGGGAGAAGGTTTACTAGTCTGTCTGGCCTTATGACATATGTCACAAGGAGAAATGTGATCACTTTTAGAAAAAAATCTAATTGTTTACCCAAAATAGCTAGGACTTGGTCAGCATGATAACCAAGCCTGTAGTGCCATAACTCACTGGAAACATGACAAAAAAATACAGAATTACACATACCAATATTAAACTTACCATTTTTATTACTCCCCCAGTCTCAAAATTATTGTACATAGACAAAAAATACACAGTTTAAGAAAAATGCATTAATTACTGTTTTGGTTTCTACGAAAGCAAAAAAAAGACAGTTTTACCCTTTGATAATTAATTAGTGTTTTCTTTTATGTTTGTAAATACCAATTTAAACTAAGGGTAATATGGTAAACTTAAACAAATCTAACTACTATTTTTAGAAGTGGACAATTATTTTGGGACAATCCAAAAAGAAAAGGTGGACAATAACTTTGGGACGAATGTAGTAACATCAAACAAGTATAGACCACCAGTTTCACTACTAGTCCCCACAATTTTGCCCAGTTTCAAATCTTGAATGTAACATGAATACTCATCAAAACCAACAACGAATTTGCTATTTTTAATCATTTTATTCACAGACAAAACACTGACATTATACTCAAGAACAACCAAGACATCAAACATAACAATGCCAATAGTTAATCTAAGACTGCTAATGGTAGTAATCTTAGCAAGAGTACCATTGGGATGACCAACAGTAAGCATAAGACTAGATATGTCCACAATGTTGAACATATCCTTAGTGGAATCAGTCATGTGCTGACTAGCACTAGAATCAATAATCCAACCCAAGGTCACATTATACATAATAGACTCAGACTTAGCACATAAGAACTTTTCAAAATGTTGATTAAAAAACACATTATTATTATAAAAATTAGGCAGATTAAAAGACACATTGTTATTATAGAAATCAAGTTTTATTACGTGACATATTAGCACTAGGAGAGAATTTCTCATTAATGAGACTGAGAAGTTTCATCATCTGCTTATTAGTGAAAGAAGAAGAGAGAGAACCAGAAGTAGTAGGAAGAGACTGATTAACTTCACTATTACCATTAAACCTTTTATTATTACCACCTTGTTTAGACATATTAGGGTTTATTTTAAAACCAACAGGATAACCAATAAGCTCATAACACCTATCCACAATATGACCAATAAGACCGCAATTCTTACATAGAAGATTAGGATTAGGTTATTTATTAGTATTGATATTATTAGTGTTGACCCTCATATTGAAATTATTTGTGTATTTATTGATATTGGCAACAAAAGCAACAGTTGAGACTTATTATTACCAGAAACACCAGGATGAAGACCCCTATAGGATTCTTCCCTGGACACAATATAAAAGGCATCCTTCACATTATGTAAAGGATCCTTAGCCAAGATAGTACCTCTAATAAGTTGATATACATCATTGAGACCCATCAGATATTGCATTAGTCTAATAAGCTAAGTGTGCTTGACACTTCCAGTCTTAACATTACAAGTACAGACAACCCTACCCTCACACACACAAGCAGGCAAAATAGTTAATATATCAAACTCTCTCCATAGAGAGTTACGCTTATGATAGTAGTTAGGAACAGACAAATCACCTTTTTTCAAATTAATGATTTTATGCATTAGATTAAAGACAACAAACCCATCCATTTTATCATAAGTTTTTTTTAAGTCAGTCCAAACTTCAGAAGAAATTTCAGAATAAACTTGACCAACATACAATTGTTGAGATAAAGACCCAAAAATCCACCCTAACACAATCCATTGCTGGGAAAAGACAGCATTAGATTCTTGTTTAACAAAAGTACCATCAATAAAGCCCATTTTATTTTTTCCTTTTAAAGCAATTTTCATAGCAGTTGCCCACATTTTATAGTTTTCAGCACCAACAAGTTTGAAATTAACAATAGACAAACTAGAATTATCATTAGACTAAAGAAACAAAGGATTACCAACATCAAGATTGTTAATCAGATCAGCAGAACCAAAACCAGAAGGATCACCAATAGCCATAATAACAGAAACATATAATAATTAACAGATCAAAGATAAACAGAAAACCAGATAGCAAACAAAAAGATAAACAACACAAAACCAAACAAAACTACCAAACTAAATGGTGCAACTCTACAAACCTAAACTAGCCTATCCTCTAGCAATCTAAACACACACAAAAATCAACTACAACACACAACTCTGGCAGAGGGAAAAGCAGGTTTCCAAACTTCTCAAGGAAGCCAATCAAGATGTTACCCTCTGCGTTTGTAGTGTCACCACTATTGTGTTCAGAGATTTAAGAGAAAGAAAAAACACTTAATACTGCAATAAGTAGCGGAATACCAAACAAACACCCTCTTCTTGATTCACTTAGTCAAGAAGAGAAGAAGAACCAAATTTTGATCAACAAACACCAGGAATCAAGAAGCCCCAAATTCCAAAAAATTAAGGTTTCAAGAATAAACCCTAATTTTTCATAAAAATCCAATTAACACCTCAAATCACCAATTCAACATCCAAGAACTAATAACCAACAACCAAAATACCCAAGATCAAACGTGAACTCAAAAAACCCCAAAAATAAAAAACCTTAATTTTTACCCAATATTAAGAACATACAATCAAGGTGTTTGTAGACTTTAATACCATGTAAAAATATCTAAAACCAATCACCTAAAACTATCAACACCAGAATTGCACTCTACCAACCACCCCACGTGCTTATTTTATTACTTACAACAGTAGAAGATAAGTTCACAATCGTGTGCGTACCAGTACAAAACACGAGACAATGTGTTGTCCTCAAACGAGTGCAACACTAAAAAAGATACAAGAACACACAACAATAATACCTTACTACAATACTCTCCAATACTATAATTGACTAAATCAAGATCAAGATGATCAGTATGAACAAGAGAGAGAGAGAGACTAAGACAATTTTATAGAGAGAGAGAATGAGATGAATTAAGTAACCTTAAAGCTAGGAAAGAAAGGATATATATAAGCCCAAATTTACACTTCAACCCTTAAAGAATAGAGAACCTACTAAACACAAACCAACATACCAAACTGTTAGAAGAAAGTGCAAGAATAGCTCCTACACTTTATAAACCATGAGACTACATAATATACAACTTAACTTTTCAACAATTACTTACCTGATGTAAACCAACAAGAACGAACAATTGCAGATCTTAATCATCATCTTCATACAAACCACGAAGAGTAGTAACAAACTATAATGATCATTATCTCATAATGATGAACTAAACACCTTTGACAAATCCCTGGTCAAAGTGTATGATTTGATGCACAATTATTCCACATTAACATTCAGACGACTTCCTTTGGATGCCAGTGCTAATTACTACAAATCATATCTTAAAGAGGTATTGATCATATTGGGAACACTTCACCATGACCAACACAAGATGCAACACATGATCAAATTATGTGCCACACAAACATGTGAATATGTTTGTGTGAAGGGGGATGGGGATTTAAGGTTTAGGGTTTTCATAAAACACAATGACTAATTAGGTGTATTCATAGGACTCCTAATAAGGGATTTAAGGTTTAGGGTTTTCATAGCACTTTCTTCTTCCTTATGTTTCTATATTAACGAAATTCCCCTTAAGGAATTTGTCCCATGCGTCCCAAATTAATCCCATGGGCTTTAGCCGAAATTTATTGATCAAATATTTAATTACCAGTTAACTTAATTAATCACAATTGCTAATTAAGTTCAATTAAAATTTAACTCATTTCATTTCCTCTTTAATATTGTATTCATTAATATATATATATATATATATATATATATATATATATATATATATATATATATATATATATATATATATATAAAATATATATAAAATATATATATATATATATATAATATATAAAGTTATATGTGTGTGATCCTTATAATCTCATATGTTAATAGCATTATTAATTATTATGTTATATCATGCACATAAACTAACACCAATTGCATCTAACTATTTTTGTGATGCATCACCACCTTTAAACTTGACCATTTTATTCATTCATGAAAAAGAATTTATAATGGCTCATTTAATAAACTTTTATCCTTTATATTTAGTGATTTTTATCATTCTCATGTGTGTTTTTTATGTAATTTTAATCCGTCACTCATATGTAACTCACATGTTATTATAAGTGTTAAATGACAATACATGTGTTTCTACCAATAATAAGTCCTTAATCTATACCTATCGGTCTAGAAACAACTACGTTAGTTAGCAAGTTTGTGAAGAAGATCTAGAAACGAAAGAATACTGGCTTGTTATATGCATTGTTGCAAAAAGTACATGGTCCGAGGTTCTCAAGTTAACAACATACAAATTAACATCAATGATGTTTTCAACCTTGGTGATGATAAAGGGCTATTTCTTTTTAATTTAATATTCTAAATGGTAATAAAACTGGATGAAAATATAAAATTTTGGTGTTTTTTTTTTACTTATTGTGAACATAAATTCTGAATGTGAAAGGGAATCAAAAATGAAGGTTTTCTCATCCATAACACATTATTACATGACAATTTCAATTATACCATTTTTTTTCTTTCATTTTCTTTTAATCTTTAAACCAAAAACAAAAACCTCATCTCTATTTAAATCTCTTATATTCACGGATCACATCGCCGGCCACCGTTGCCGCTCGTCCATCATCACACCTCCGCTTTCTTGAGCATAACGTTATTAGTGACCATAAATTTAGAAGATCTATGTTTTGTTACTAGTTTGATTCGAATCAAAACAACAAAAACTCATTTAATGATGATTGAACTTCTATCACAAATTTCGTTTGCATTTATATAGGATAGACATTTCCAAACAGGACATACATTTTCAAACATGAAAGTGTATCCAAACAGAAAATAAAAAGAAATAACCCCTTAGTTTTCTACACGAAACTATACCTCATTTCACGCAATTGTTCAATTGACGTTATAGGTACTTTTGTGGTTAACTATACCTCATTTAACGCAATTGTTCAATCGACGTTATAGGTACTTTTGTGGTTTCGAAACGATGTCATATTCGAGATTAAAAGACCGAATGAAGAACATATTCTGAACGACATCAATTTCTTCACCTTTACTTGAATTTAGGATATATGTAGGAAATCAATCTTCTCTTTATTAATATGAGTGGTCTAGCAACCTATGTAAAGCCCTAACATGTACTTTGTAATTTTACCTTTCTTGCTATGGTTTCTAATATAGTTGCCGTTAAAAAAACTACTTCCGCCGTCTCAATATTATTGTCCGTATTTTTTTGGTTTGATTTGTTTCAAAATAATTATCCATATCTAAATTTAAAAGTTGAAGTTGTTTAAGTTTACTTTAATCAAAATTTTCATCTACAAAGTTAAATGATACCATTATTTAATACTACATCCGTCTCAATTTTTGTTCATATTTTCTTTTTGGTATGCCTTAAAATAATTATCCATTACTAAAAATAATAGTTAGATTTATTTAAGTTAATCATATCACCCTTAATGCAAATTAATATTTACAAAGATTAACGAAAACATTAATTAATTATCAAAAGGTAAAACTGTCTTTTTTTGCTTTTCGTAGAAACGAAAGCAGTAATTAATATTTTTTTCTTATTTCTTGTCTGTGGACAATAATTTTGGGACGGAGGGGGTAGTTAAAGGGTACGTAAAACTGTTTTTAGTAACTTTTACAAAAATCAAAGCAGTAATAAAATGCATTTTTTTCTGTGTGTTTTTTGTCGCCAAATAATAATTTTATATCACGAAATGAATTCGGAAATCACGTAATGTTATAATGGTATGAATTGAAGCTATTCGACATGTAAGACACTAACGGTGTCTAAGAAAACATCTTGATCTGGAAGCATCCAAGCATAATACTTATTGTCGTCTAGGCAGCGATGTTAAATCACTTTCTCTTATAAAGTTCGGTTAACTTATTAAAAAACATATCCATAAAGAAGATTTGGTTCTTGAAATCGTATCAGAAGTGAATGAGAATTCACAAAAGAGACATATATTTGAGAGCACTTGGAAAATGACACTTGAGTATAAATTAGAAGTGATCAATGGTTCGTGTTATCAATTCATATATAGGAGTATATCACTGGCTAATAGGTTGCTAGGAGTTTTAGATTTTAGTTTTTCAGAGGATGCTTTCCAAAAAACTATTTGCAATTAGGTTTTCTTTAGGTTTAGAATACGCTTGGTGCATCATTCATGCATGCTAAGAGGATTCAACTTTATATCCGCTGTGAAGTATATCACGAAAGCTAAGAGAAACTAAGGAATTGAACATATGAAAGAAAACAAAATTCCCTACAATGAAGCATCAATCAAACGATTAATTAACGCATAAGCTAAATACAACTCGTTATCAGTGGACCAAATACATCAAAAAGGTTATTGTATCAGTATCTGTGCATGGATCATAGCCTTTTGAGTATATATTCTGATTGACATTAAATCAGGACACCACTAGCTACCGCTCAATGTCGATTCCTTGTACGAAATTTGTGTTCGTTTGCAAACAAGATTCGTGTATGTGTCATCTTAGCTTTTCCAAGATCCTTTTATTTTTTTATTAATTTTTTGGTATTATGTATTAGAGTACATAATAGAATTAAGATGATAATGAATAGAGATACTTAATTTGATACCTTGAGAGGGACTATATATCATTAGTATTTGGAAAATACCATGTTCGGGCAATGGGTTTCCCAAAAGAAAAACATGTCACTCAAAATTTTATTATTCGGTGTATTAACTTTAGCCGAGTTCTATGCTTATAAAGGTATACCACCCAAACACATTCATGTGCCTACCTAATTACACTTATGCCCCCTCATACATTGTGTCATTACCCCACTGCATGCACCTCATCTATCAAGATTTTATTATTCTACAAATTAATAGACCGACATATCTAAAGAGATTTAAACATGCAACGTGGAACTTTATGGATACGTACTATTAGTCCAAAAGGTCGTAAATGCTAGTTGCTTTCATTTGTATATTTTATCATACTAACTATTCAACTTGAGAATTATATATATTTAAACTTGGCCTACTGTTCTTTGTTGAACCAATTCAACTGGTTTATTGACATCATTTTGCTTAGCTTCAAATTGTTATGCGACATTATTTTTGAAAGTGAAAACATCAACCCTTTTTAAAAGAGTTGATATCACCTTAGACGGAATCATGACAAAATTTGACTAGGTTCTTTTAAAAAAAAAACTAAACGATGTTTAGAAACAAATTTTTGCGGACCAGTTGCATTTTAAAAGATCAGTTTTTGTTTTTACAAAATTGAGCACTGCGTCATCTTTTTTATTCTCTTTGATAAAGTGAGCAGGCATAGGAAGATTGAAAAGTGTGCCACGTCATGTTTTCGCTTCTAAACAAGGATATGTTGCAATTTTGGTTGGATGTTAATTAGAACATCATCACTCAAATGTTAACAAAAATCATGTATGACTACGAAATAAGAGCTTGATATTGTTGAAGATAAGTCGCTTCGATTGCCATTTTAGGCGCAAAAGCAATTTCGTTTCTGAAACACCAACGTAATCATAGTGTGGTTTGGGTGACAACATATCGTCAAAGAGGATAGAATAAGTAGTCGCAGGTGGACGCGATCCGTCAAGTCAGTTGCTTTCTTTAGGTTCGTGATTGCATACTCGCATATCCACCATTCGAGAACCTTTTCCAGTGTGATTAATTTTGCTATCCCGCAAAAGACGAACAACTGATCTTTAATCTTAGGAGAGTCATCCGGTTAAAATATCTTATCTCTGTAAACATGTACACAAACGTAGGTGCGGTACACCACTACACCGAATTACATTATCTTCAACGTTCACATACATATGTAGTTATGTTTCGTTATTCCTCGTTAGTGCATTGTAAACTGTTGCAAAAATTTCATAGTTTATGCCATAAACTAACATTCATAAACTTTATGGTATGAGTGATACTAAATTAGCCAGTCACAATTAATGAGATCCTGGATCAGAGTGTCGTAAATAAATTAAAATGAATGAACTTAGGTGTAAAAATTACCACATCGATCTGGATGATAACAGCTGAATTATTCATGATTTTTGCGCGTACTTCTTAGAAAAGAGGTGATAATACCTAGGGCTGTCTCAGTGTGTCAAGGGGACTAATTCGAGTTCCCGTTCGTGCCTCACAACTTTGTGTCTATTAACCAGGTCACCAAAGACAGAACCATATACTTAAAGGACCAACCTTACTATCTGTTGTGTTCATGTTCTGGTTGTCGTTTACGTCAAGTAGGTAACTTGTAGCGCATTTTAATTTGCTGCAACATTTCATTTCCGGATATAGTTCTACATTTGCCAGCTCCTCTTTATTCAACATCGACCTAGTTCTACACACGTCTCAAACGTATATCTCCGTTACCTCAAAAGACATTTAAACAACAATTCAACTATCTTAATTTCCTTATTTTTGAATAAACTCTGATGTAGTGACATTTTATGTCAGTAAACAAGCCTGCAGTACAAAGTTGATACTCTTTGGTATTCGTTATGAATTGTTATTGTCATTTGTGGTTCACAACTAACATGTTAATCAGTTTCTACATCCATTATCAAATGAATGTAGCTACACTTTCATGTGGGCGTAGTCAAATATGGCATTGCCACAATTTGTTTTAAAATAGGCCAATCAAACTGTTTGTTTAGCAACAAAAAAGTAATACCGGATGTAATTGAACATAATAGCATCTCCAACATAGAAGTATTTGTTTGTTTATCAACAAAATGAAAGGCGAGGATCGATGCTATACTTGTTTACGATCACATGAAAACGTTCGATCATTTGGTTGGTCAGATGCAATCTTAAAATTACCCGAGTAATCAATGGTAGTAACAACCTTTCTATAATAGATAGCTATCATCAATTCCTCCTGCGAAGACAATGTTTCTTTTTTGGGCTAACGATAAATAGCTATTTGTGCAATTTTTTTTACCAAAGTAACCAAACCAGACAAACTATCCATTTATACCGCAGAGTTTCGATCTTTTCCTAATTTTTCCCTTTTTCCTAGTGACAGTTTTCTGACTTCGGTAACAATTTTTGACTTTTAATGACACTTTTATCTGACACTTACTGACACGTTTTAAAAAGTCTTGGTGAAAGTGCATAAGGGTGTCACTAAAATGCAACAAGATCAATTTTTAAAGACACGGGTGAAAGTAAATTTACTACATTACATGTGGACGGAACAAGATGATATGGGATCGGTGATCCAACCTATACAATTCTTCATCTTTCTAAAGACAAGAAAATGATGATTTGCCATACCCAAAGTTTCGAAACTTCAAACAAGTGGCAGCAAAAATCATCAAGAAATATGAAGAACATGCATTCCTATCCACCTCACAAGAAGAATCAGCCCAAAGCTATCAACCCCCACATGATTCAATCATGGGGCCATCAGTCTACCCACCGGCGCAACAGAATCCACAACCATTCTATAAGCCAGACTATCAGTTTGATTATCCTCGAGGAAAAGGTAAAACATTCAGTGGAGGATATGGTGAGTATTACAACTCACAGTCGACTCTACCACCGGCATGGACAGAATCCGAAGTAATGCTCGTGTTACCAGGCCAAACTGTTCCAGGCCCTATGGTCCAAACGTGATATCCAGATGAGCGTCTATAACCTTTTATTAATAACTTAACAATCAAAACTTGGGCCCTGACAATTAGCAAAGATAGCCTTTTGTGAAAACCTTTTGGGAGAAAGTGAGAAGTTAATGTGGTAACAATGACGAACCGTGTTTCCAGAAGTATATTCTGCTCTTGAAGCAATTGCAGATGAACCACAAAATATAACATCACAAGTGAGGCAGTTAATTCTGCTAGAAGATCCATATCGTGGCTCAACTGATGAGCAAGACATAGCCTATAGGGACTTGGACATGAGATAACCTGTGAAGAAACCAAAAACTTGTGGTCATTCTTAGAAGATTTCAAGCAATTAGCAACCAAATCAGGAAGATTATATTTTCCTTCAACAACAGAAAAGATTTTTTTGCCAAACTTCCACCTTCCCTATCCAAAAAGATTGAGGAATCATTCAGGACTAAATATCCTGGTCTTAACTCAGGAGTCTTACCTGCAATCAAGTTTACTCATACTTTCGTCTCAGAAATGTGCAAAGATGCAGCACTCGCCAAAGAATTAAGAGATTTGTCTCTTTGTTCTGCCATACCAATTCCTGGTTATTACAAGAATAACATGAAGAAATATGGAATGAGAAAATCAAGAACATACAAAGGAAAGCCGCATAATTCTCATGTAAAATCAGAAGAAGAAAAGGACTTCAACAACAATGAAGTAAAGCTTCTTAAAGAACTTTTGAAAGAAAAGACAGAACAAGTGCAACAGATGATCAGAGATCAAGCCAAAGAATATTATGAAAACAAAACTGCTATTCAAAAGAAAGAAGAAATATGGCAGTCAAAAGAAAGCTTGTTAGTAAGGGATCTCACAGATGCCCTTAAAATCATTGATCAGCTTACAATTGAAAAGGAAAGGCTTGAAGAACAAAAAAATGAAGAAATAAGAGAGCTTAAAACTCAGTTGCAGAAGAAGAAAGAAGAAGCAGAAGTCCAGTTTTCTAAAGAAGAGTTTCTACCACTGGGAAACACTCATATTGCAAGACTAGCAAAGAGACCAGAAGTTCATTATTTCGGGAACTCCACTACAAGTCCAAAAATTAGGAAATTTACCATCAAACTTTACAAAGTTAAAGTTTAAGTATTGATATACCTCAACTGCACACTTTGGAACCACTGCATTAATAGACACAAGAGCATCAGCATGTTGTATAACCAAGAAAGGTTCATCCAAAAGAATCACTGAGCCTCTAACTCAATACTGCTTCTTCATTGGCTAAATTTAAGACAGCAAACAGGCGACCATAGAATAAAGCAAGGCTATTTCCTAATTGAGGGAAAACAAATTCAGAAACCTCCTCATATATGCTTTTGATATAAGGACAACAATATATTTGAAATGCAGAAAGTGTGTGAGCCAACTGTCTAAGATCCATGAAAGGAGGAATTCGAATCAGAGGAGATGAAATAACCATCTACAAAGAAGTAACTAAAATCAAGAAACTTTAAATAAATTTAAAAAATAATTTTTTTTAAAAAAAAAAAAATTTTTTTTTTTTTTTATTAATTATTAAAAATATTTAATTTTGTATTTAAAAATTAATTAAAACTTATATTTCAAAAAATAATTTTTTTTAAATTTTAATTTAATAATTCTTTTATTTTTTTTTAATTTAATAAAAATTTATTTAAATTTTTTTTTTTTTTTTTAAAAAATAATTTTTTTATTTAAAAATTTTTAATTTAAATTTTAAAAATTTATTTATTAAAAAAATTTAAATTTTAAATAAATTTTTTTAAAAAAAATTAAAAAAATTTTAAATTAAAAATAAAACAAAAAAAAAAAATGAAAAAATTTTAAAAAAAAATAAATTAAATTATTAATTTAAATTTAAAAATAATTTTATTTTTAAAATATTTTTTTTAAAAAAAATAAAAATTTAAAAATTAAAAAAATATTTTTTTTTTTAAAAAAAAAATAAAAAAAAAAAAAAAATTTTTAATAAATTATTTTTAAAAAAAAATTTAAAATTAGAGGGGGGGGGGGGGGTGGGGGGGGGAGCTTTTAAAATTTTAAAAATTTATTAAAATTTTAATTTTTTTTCAAAAAAAAAAATTTTAAAATATTTAATTAAACCAAACTAAAATTGCAGAAATTGCTGAGTTAGAAGTCAGTGAAGAAGAATTCCTAGAAATAAATAAATCCATTTATTTCAATCAAGAAGGAAGTAGGGCATTTCAAGAACATTTCAAACATGTCATTGATAGGTTAAAATTGCAGGGATAGATTGGAGAAGAACCCCTAAAGCACTAGAAAAAGAATGGTGAGCTTTGTAAACTGGATATCATCAACCCAGACATTACAATAGAATAGTGACCATATAAGCATGTAACAACCAGGCAATGGAAGACTCATTCATAAACATGTCTGTAAGCCTTCTCAAAATTGTCTATCCCACCATGTAAAAAACATGCATAGAACGATGATCGATGATCGAAAAAATCATGACAACAATTGATCCTGTAATAGAAAGAGAAGTTAAAGGAAAAGAGAGGATGGTATTAAACTACAAATCCTTGAATGACAACACATACAAGGACAAGTACTCTCTACCAGGCATAAATACGATCATCAAGAGAATAGGAGGTGCAAAGATATTCTCAAAGTTTGATCTAAAATCAAGATTCCATCAAGTTGCTATGGATGAGGAATCAATCCCATGGACTGCATTCTTAGTCCCAAGAGGACTTTATGAATGGTTGGTTATGCCATTTGGTTTGAAAAATGCCCCAGAAGTTTTTCAACAAAAAATAGATAAATGCTTTAAAGGAACGGAATCATTCATTGCAGTATATATTGATGAGTATGACTGTTTTTCTTCCCCCCCTCAAAAAATAAAAAGGATCATGCAAAACATTTGGAAAGAATGTTAAAGATCTTGAAGATAATGGTCTGGTGCCTTCGCTTCAACAGAAAATAAAGAAGCAGTCTCAATAAGTAGATTTCTTATGACATCAAAGGAGAAGGAAACAAAAAAAAACCTGCAACCAACATATCATAAAGAATATTTGTAAACATTCATAGGAAGAAGAGCCAAAGACATAAGAAAGGAATAACGGGTTCATTCTTATGAACCTTGAATTATGCTCTCAAAATCATTCCCAAAGCTTAGGATACTCTAAGCCACTTTATGAAAAAACAAATGCTCTGGAGATAAAAGACTGAAGCCCTCTATTATGAATTAGTCAAAAAATCAAAGAACAATTTAAAATCTCTAACATGGGAAATTCCACCGAAAAATGCTCAAATCATCTTGGAAACTAATGGGATGCATGGAATGATGGGGAGAGAAATAATCAAATGGAAAAAGATCAAGGATATCCAAGAAGTTCAGAAAGAAATAGTTGCATATGCAAGTGGCAAATTCTCACAACTCAATCTATAATTGATGCCAAAAATCAATGCATGCAATTAACACCTTGGAGAATTGAAGATTTACTACCTTTGACAAACAGGAATAGCACTCAAGAACATTTGTCCAACCATCATAAGTTTTTACTACAAAACTACAAGTCATAAATCCTCAAGGGTTAATGGAATCAAGTTTTGCAGATGCAGACACAGAACATGCATCAAAATTTAAACCATAGAAAACCACATAGAAGGAAACATAAACCACCCAAGCTGATTCTCTTTCAAGACTTGTTAACCGTTTGTTTTGCATAATGCACAGAGCAATGAAGAAACATCAGCGAACAACTCTTTACCTCAGTGGAGGAAGTTCTATAGTCCCCCAATGCCTTTCAGAAGAATATGAAGACTACCTGCGAAGAAGTCATGAAGATTTCCAACCACTTCCTAGAATCTTCACAAAAAATATATTCACACCTGAAGAACCAGGAGCATATTGCTTAGTAGTGTTCCACAGGCTTTAGACTGCTACTTTTGCTGCTGAAGGAGTTCAAGGCTATGGAAGAACTGATCTCCATGCACAGATTATATCCATTTCGTGATTGGGGTTTTGAATTGGTTCTTCGGAGCTGGTAATGTTTGTAATAGTGAACCTTGTTCTTCAGATAGAAGATCGTTTTTTGTGAAGATTCTATGAAGTGGTAGGTCATCTCATGAACTTCTTCGCAGTAGTCCTTATATTCTTCTGAAAGGCATCGGGGGACTGTAGAACTTCCTCCACTAAGTAAAGAGCTGCTGCTGCTAGTTCCTTTATTTCTCCTGTGCATTCTGCAAAACAAAGGTTAATAAGTCTTGAAAGAGAATCAGCAAGGGTGCTATGTTTTCCTTCTATGTGTTCTATGTTAATTTTGACTCCTGTTCCTGTGACTGCATCTGCAAACTTGATCCATCTAACCCTTGAGGATTTATTACTATTAGTTTTTATTTAAAAACTAGATGGCTTTGACATATGTTTCTTTAGAGGACTTCTGTTTGTCAAGGGTAGTAAATCTTCCCAATTTTTCTCCAATGTGTTAATGCAAGCATTGATTTTCGGCATCAATTGTAGAGTTGAGTTTTTAAGAATTTTGCCACTTGCATAAGGCACAAATTCTTTCTGAACTTCTTGGATCCTCCTTGCTCTTTTTCCATTTGACTATTCCTCCCCATCCTTCCATGCATCCATCTATTTCCAAGATGATGTGAGCATTTTTCGGTGGAATTTATAGGTCCGGAAGATTTTGAACTTGTTCTTTGATTTCTCTGACTAATTTATAATACTTTGTAATCAGATATTTTTGCAAAACAAACTGCTGGTGATTCAAGGTCATTAATGTCTTGTATAGCTTCTTGATATTCAGTAGTTGCCTTTTGATTGGCAAGATTCATCTAGTGATGAGTTTCTTGACTTCGTGAAGAAGGTGTTCAACCTTCTGGATCTTCTTATTAAGATCTTCAATTAGTCTAAGGGCTTCTTTTTCGACTAACTTTGGTTGCTCAACTATTTCTTGAACAAGGTTCAAGACTTCTCTTTTAGTGAGTGGTTTGGACAGTTGGATCTCAGTTGAGATCTGTTGAAGGCTTTTTCTAGTTTCACTCTGTGTTTTTCACAGTAATTCCTCATAAGATTCAAGCTTTTCTTGACAATTTTGGACTCTAGACTCAAGTTCTTTTTGTTTTTTAGAAATATTTTTGTAATTTTTGAGTGCTACTTTAGAAAATAGATTTAAACGACTATAAACACAGGCTAGATTATTAGCTAAATCGGTTGATCTTTAGGACTAGTTTCGTTAAAGGTGATATATTAAGGATCTACAGTTCGTGAATTATCGTACCAATATTGTATTTCTTGCTCAAAGCGCTCGGACATATCATTAAAAACTTCAAAGGATAAATTTACAAACTTGTTTTAGATTCACCAAACGGTTAATTTCCTGTTGTAGCGGTACTTGCCATCGTCTTTGATTGCGTCATATTCTGAGTGGTTAGATGTTATTGCGTCCCAATCTTTGTGCCAGGGCTTCCAGTTCGATGAGGGATATCTTTTGGCTTTCTTTGTTTTGAATTCGAACAATCTCACTTTAGTCTGACCATGGTTGTCTTTGGTTGATTGACCAAAGGCATATTTGGCTTTGCATTGAATGATTTTTGTAGGTTACATGGCTAACCACTGCTTTCTTTTGCTGCTCGAAAGTCCAAGGTCCTTGGGCGACTGAACACCATGACATCAGATTTATATTAAAGACCGAAGCTCCATCGTAGAGAGACCGAACTTCCTTGTTCGACTCAATAAATTGAGGCTAACATTTATTTGTAGAAAGGAAGGGCATTTTGCAAAAGATTGCAGAAGTAAACAAGGAAACATTGCAAGATCTGCTGTCTATCAAGAATTGGACCTTGATGACAATTGGGATATTGTTTCAGCAGATTTTGATGATAGCAGCCTTTATAGCATATCAGAAGGAGAAGGTGATACTCATCAAAGTATCAGTGTTATGGTCCAAGATACTCCTGTTGAAGAAGAATTCTTTATGGCAATAGAAGAAGATGATAAGAGTGATAATGAGTAGGAAGAAGAAGATAATCAAAATTTAGTCATTATGCTTTTATGTTCCATCCTGGACCACCAACAAAGATAGCATTAATGGTTCAAGCTGTCGGATCATGGAAACCAAACAAAGAATTACTAGCCAAAAGTAAAGAATGTGAGCATGAATGGAAAGAAAACACGGTCACTAACTATACCATCTGCTATTATTGTGGGATACTAACCACAAACATGTCAAGACTTAACTGTCCCAAATGCCAACTCACAACATGTGCCCTTTGTGCAAGAAATTACCTTGGCAAAACAGTTAATATCAAAGGAAAACAACCCCAAAAATCAGAAGAAGAAAAGGACTTCAACAACAATGAAGTAAAGCTTCTTAAAGAACTTTTGAAAGAAAAGACAGAACAAGTGCAACAGATGATCAGAGATTAAGCCAAAGAATATTATGAAAACAAAACTGCTATTCAAAAGAAAGAAGAAATATGGCAGTCAAAAGAAAGCTTGTTAGTAAGAGATCTCACAAATGCCCTTAAAATCATTGATCAGCTCAGAATTGAAAAGAAAAGGCTTGAAGAACAAAAAGATAAAGAAATAAGAGAGCTTAAAACTCAGTTGCAGAAGAAGAAAGAAGAAGCAGAATTTCAGTTTTCTAGAGAAGAGTTTCCACCACTGGGAAACACTCATATTGCAAGACCTTGCATAGAGATAGAAGTTCATATTCTGGGAATGCCATTACAAGTCCAAAAATTAGGAAAATTACCTATCAACTTTACAATGTTAAAGTTGAGTTTGATATTCCTAACTATACAGCTTTTGGAACCACTCCAATAATAGACACAGGAGCATCAGCATGTTGTATAAACAAGAAATTCATTCCAAAAGAAGCACTAGAGCCTCTAACTCATACTGTCTTCTTCAATGGCTTAAATTCAAGACAGCAGGCTACTCATAGAATAAAGCAAGGCTATTTCTTAATTAAGGGAAACAAATTCAAGATACCTCTCATATATTCTTTTGATATGAGGGATAGCAATGGTATTGAAATACTAATAGGAGCCAACTTCTTAAGATCCATGAAAGGAGGAATTCGAATAAAAGGAGACGAAATAACCATCTATAAAAAGGTCACTAAAATCAAGACTTCAAACCAAACAGAAATTGCTGAGTTAGAAGTCAGTGAAGAAGAATTCTTAGAAATAAATGAATCCATTTATTTCAACCAAGAAGGAAGTAGGGCATTCCAAGAACAATTCAAACCTGTCATTGATAGGTTGAAACAGCAGGGATACATTGGAGAAGAACCTCTAAAGCACTGGAAAAAGAATGGTGAGCTTTATAAACTGGATATCATCAACCTAGATATTATAATAGAAGACAGACCATTAAAGCATGTAACACTAGCAATGGAAGACTCATTCAGAAAACATATCGATAGCCTTCTCAAAATTGGTGCTATCCGCCCAAGTAAAAGCAGGCATAGAACGATGGCGATGATCGTAAATTCAGGAACAACAATTGATCCTGTAACAGGAAGAGAAGTTAAAGGAAAAGAGAGGATGGTATTCAAGTACAAATCCTTAAATGATAACACATACAAGGACCAGTACTCTCTACCAGGCATAAATACGATCATCAAGAGAATAGGAGGTGCAAAGATATTCTCAAAGTTTGATCTAAAATCAGGATTCCATCAAGTTGCTATGGATGAGGAATCAATCCCATAGACTGCATTCTTAGTCCCAGGGGGACTCTATGAATGGTTGGTTATGTCATTTGGTTTAAAAAATGCCCCAACAGTTTTTCAACGAAAAATGGATAAATGCTTCAAAGGAACGTAATCATTCATTATAGTATATATTGATGATATACTGGTTTTCTCAAAAAATGAAAAGGATCATGCAAAACATTTGGAAAGAATGTTAAAGATCTGTGAAGATAATGGTCTGGTCTTATCTCCAACAAAAATGAAGATAGCAGTCTCAACAGTAAATTTCTTGGGAGCAGTCATAAGAGAAGGAACAATAAAACTACAACCACATATCATAAAGAAGATTGTAAACTTCAATGAAGAAGAGCTGAAGACAAAGAAAGGATTAAGGTCATTCTTAGGAATCTTTAATTATGCTCGAAATCATATCCCAAAGCTTGGGATACTCTTAAGGCCACTTTATGAAAAAACAAATGCTCATGGAGATAAAAGACTGAAGCCCTCTGATTATGAATTAGTCAGAAAAATCAAAGAACAAGTTCAAAATCTTCCGGACCTGGAAATTCCACCGGAAAATGCTTACATCATCCTGGAAACAGATGGATGCATGGAAGGATGGGGAGGAATAGTCAAATGGAAAAAAAGCAAGGAGGATCCAAGAAGTTCAGAAAGAATTTGTGCATATGCAAGTGGCAAATTCTCAACAACTTAATCTACAATTGATGCCGAAATTAATGCATGCATTAACACCTTGGAGAAATTGAAGATTTACTACCTTGACAAACAGGAAGTCACTCTAAGAACAGATTGTCAAGCCATCATTAGTTTTTACAACAAAACTAATAGCAATAAATCCTCAAGGGTTAGATGGATCAAGTTTGCAGATGCAGTCACAGGAACAGGCGTCAAAATTAACATAGAACACATAGAAGGAAAACATAACACCCTTGCTGATTCTCTTTCAAGACTTGTTAACCTTTGTTTTGCAGAATGCATAGGAGAAATGAAGGAATTAGCAGCAGCGGCTCTTTACTCAGTGGAAGAAGTTCTACAGTCCCCCAATGCCTTTCAGAAGAATATGAAGACTACATGCGAAGAAGTCATGAAGATTTCCAACCACTTCCTAGAATCTTCACAAAAACTATCTTCACACCTGAAGACCCAAGAGCACTATACAAACGTTACCAGCTCAAGGCCAATCAACCCCCAATCAGAATGGATAAATCTGATGCATGAAGATCAGTCACCCAAGACCTTGAACTTTCAGCAGCAAAAGAAGCAGTTAAAGCCATGCGAAACCTACAAGCAATCATACAATGCAAATCCCAAATATGCTTTGGACAATCAACCAAAGATAACCACTGGTCAGACCAAAGAGAAGATGTTCGAATTCAAAACAAAAAAGCCAGAAGAATCCTCATCGAACTGGAAGCCCTGGCACAAAGATTGGGACGCAATAACATCTAACCACTCAGAAGATGACGTAATCAAATACGATGGCAAGTACCGCTACAACAGGAAAGGATTTCTAGAAGATGACGAAAGCAGTGACAATTCAATTTTAATTGTGGACCCGGGATGGGATGATTATTGTCTGCAAGAGTTAAAATTGAATCGTCCCGTTCCCCTTTGTCCAGAAGCTCGGAGGGCCCGTATGTAACCAAACCCAAAACAACCAAACTACAAAAATGCAAAAAACAATCCAATATAAAATATGTAATAAATACAAAATTAAATCCAACAAAAGACATAAGTTGTTCACTACATGATAAATCTATGCAAGATCCACATAAACAATTATAATTGTTTTCTTTTGCCTTATACATCTCATCTTCCATCTTGTTCTACAAGCTTCAACAAAGGCTGTTTTGAGCCGCCTAATATTACAAGATCTACAATAAAAAAGAAGAAGAATAAGAATACAAAAACACTTGAGAAAACCTTAAATAAACAAAAATAACCAAAACTTAAAATTTCTACCGTGGCTGATTCCGGTGAGTGAGTTGTTGCACATGAGTAAATATACGTCAGATTATTTGGATATAAAGCGGCATATAGAACTTTTATTGCACCATAAACACTTGTACTTTTTTGGTTTTTCAACATACAGAATGCACCATACCTAGCAGCAAATCAAGGATTAAGTGTTGTAGATGCAGTAATTGATTTATTGAATAAATCTACTTACATTAATCAACGAACCAAGCGAATATTAATCCAGTCTTCCGATGGTAGGGTTTTGAAAATATTTAAGTAAAAGAGCAATCGACATGAACTTGTTTTCGAGGTTGTTGTCGAGTGGGTTGTTGTCATTGTGTTTTTTATGCGATTTGTTATCAAGAAACAAAACAAAGAGTGTTAGTTTTTTATTTTTGTTGATGGTCTGAAATTCATAGAAAAAGATAGGGTGTTTGTTTTTTTGGTTTGTAGAGAGAAATGAGATCTAAAGTTATAAAAGAAAATGTTGGCAAGTGTATAACGGTTTGTATTTTTGCTGTTGCGAGCCGACTAATCCCAAGGCGACTACTTTTTTGATAGCCGGGATTCAGCGCAAGTGAACTTTCGTAGCCACTCCTAAATGTACACACCTACTGTGTTTTGAACCCTTGACCTCTTATTTGAGAGTCAATGACCTTACAACTAGGCCATAAAGGTTATACCTAAACTTATACATACACTTGCGATACTCACATAAATAGTTACGTTAATAAACAAAAATATATAATATGAAACTAAAAACACATATGAAGACATACTAAGTCATGTCGGAATGTGTAAGTATACAAAAACGTAAAAACAATCATTTTTGTGGGAAACCCGTAGGTATTTACACACGTATTTCCCATGGATTTATCATATTGGTAGGTAATCTGTGGAAAATTTACCACGACTTTCCCACAAACATAATCGTTTTCTTTTACTTTTTTTATATAGTTACGCATTCACGTATATACACGTCCGCATACATACATAAAAAACATCTATAGATACAATGAATGTCATAAACGGACATGTGAAACATGCACGTGTATATATCCACACATATACAATGGTTTGTTCCACATAAAGGTTATACCTAAACTTACACATACACTTGTGATACTCACATAAATAGCTACTTTAATAAACAAAAACATACAATATGAAACTAAAAACACATATGAAGACATACTAAATCATGTCGGAATGTGTAAGTACACAAAAACGCAAAAACAATCATTTTTGTGGGAAACCCATAGGTATTTACACACATATTTCCCACGGATTTATCATATTGGTAGGTAATCTGTGGGAAATTACCCACGACTTTCCCACAGACATAATCATTTTCTTTTACTTTTTTGATATAGTTACGCATTCACGCATATACACGTCCGTATACCTACATAAAAAACATCTATAGATACAATGATTGTCATAAATGGACAGTCGGAACATGCACGTGTATATATCCACACATATACAATGGTTTGTTCCGCATAAAGGTTATACCTAAACTTATACATACACTTGCGATACTCACATAAATAGTTACGTTAATAAACAAAAACATATAATATGAAACTAAAACAACATAGAATACATACTAAGTCCTTCAGAATTGTAATATACAAAAACGAAGAACGACTCATTTATTGGGAAACCCGTGGTATGTTAACACAACGTATTTCCATGGATTTTATCATATGGTAGGTAACGGGGAAATTACCCATGACTTTCCCACAAACATAATCGTTTTCTTTTACTTTTTGATATAGTAACGCATTCACGCATATACACGTCCGTATACATACATAAAAAAACATCTATAGATACAGTGAATGTCATAAACGGACATGCGGAACATGCACGCGTATATTTCCACACATATACAATGGTTTGTTCCACATAAAGGTCATACCTGAACTTACACATACACTTGCGGTACTCACATAAATAGTTACTTTAATAAACAAAAACATACAATAAGAAACTAAAAACACATACGAAAGAAATACTAATCGAATGTGTAAGTATACAAAAACGTAAAAACGATTATTTTTGTGGGAAATCCGTGGGTATTTACACACGTATTTCCCACGGATTTATCATATTGGTAGGTAATATGTGGGAAATTACCCACGACTTTCCCACAGACATAATCATTTTTTTACTTTTTTGATATAGTTACACGTTCACGCATATACACGTCTGTGTACCTACATACAAAACATCTATAGATACAATGAATGTCATAAACGGAAATGCGAAACATACACGTGTACATGTTCACGCATATACACGTCCGTATACCTACATACAAAACATCTATTGATACAATTAATATCATAACCGCACATGCGGAACATACACGTGTAAATATTCAAATGTATACATAGTTTGTTTCACGAAAATATAAAGGCACTAGTTTTGTGGAAAATCCGTGGGTATTTACCCACATATTTACCACGGTTAACACAAAAGCAACATTTGTGGGTAATACACGGCTTGTTACCCATGGATTTCCCATGGACGATTAAAATAGTTATTTTGTCAAATAATACCGTGTAAAATCTATGAGTAATGTAAATAAAATTTGGCACATAGTTTGGCCGTGGCTAATATGTGTGAAATTTGCCATAATTTTCTCACGGATGTCTAATCAACAAGAATGGTGTGAATATTGTCGCAAATATGTGGGAAATTTTCGACGGATTTCACACGAAAACTTGGTCAACAATTTAGTGTGTAAATAGTGGAAAATCTTTACGACATATTTCCCACCGAAATTTAGACAACAATTTGGTATGTAACTTGTGGGTATTCCGTGTAAAATTTCACACTGTATTTTTTCCGTGATATACATTCCTAACTTAGTATCGTTAGTTATATAATATATACTTAGTACCGCTAGTTATAGTTAATCCTGACAAGTACAAACTGTTAGTACTTTTCCTATAGGTTAGTAACGAGTTATATCAAATTAGTTTAGTACCATTTTTAAGAGATATGTAAGAGATATTATAGGAAAAGATTCTGTATTATCTTTTACACGTTTTGTAAGCCTGTTAGGGTTTTCCTTGGTCTATAAAAGAAACCCTACGGCATTAGAGAGATGACACACATTGATAACACACAGATCTCATCTCATACAATCATAGTTAGTAATTTGTAATCATATTAGCAGATTAATAGAAATCAAAGTTGTATTATTTTATAAGATATTTTATCAAAAGTTATTTTGTTTTGTCTTTATTCCGGGAGCGAGAGAATCTTATGTGTAATGCCGAATATACACTAAGTATTCAATAGTCAGTGGTTTCATATGTCAATCTGTATTTATACAAGTTGGCTATCACCCTTAGTAGGCTGCAAAGATCTGTTCAGTTTGGGCTCGACAATAGTATCAGAGCCGGTGAGAAACTTCTATAAGAAGAACAAAAACCAGTTAAAACCCTATCTTACAAAATTAAAAATCAATTCAATGCTGGATCACAAATGATATTCCACCACCAAACCACCATCACAAACACCAACACAACAAACTCCTCACACTATTTCAACCATCAAACTTCCTATACTCAGGAAGGGAGAATATGACATATGGGCCATGAAAATGGAATATTATTTAGCCCATACAGACTATCCTATCTGGGAAGTTATACAAAATGGAAATGGACCTGTATCAATCACCACAGATACGCAAGGTCAAATCAAGGTTCTGCCTCCAAGGACT
The DNA here is from genome assembly GCA_026074375.1 of Tanacetum coccineum. Lineage (NCBI taxonomy): Eukaryota > Viridiplantae > Streptophyta > Magnoliopsida > Asterales > Asteraceae > Tanacetum > Tanacetum coccineum. Next base: position 3,841 of record BQNB010022927.1, on the reverse strand, counting down.
GCAGAAGAGATCTTAGCCAGAGAAGAGAAAGAAAAGCAAGGGGGGGGTGGGGTGGGGGGGGGGGGGGAGGGGGGGGGGGGGGGGTAGGGGGGGGGGGGGGACCACTTTGTTTATGGCTTACCAGAAGACATCTTGCAAAATTTCATAAAATCGCCTGAATGCAAGAGATGTGGGAAGCCATTAAATCTAGATTTGGGGGAAATGATAAATCAAAGAAGATGCAGAAGTATATTCTAAAGCAACAGTTTGAAGGCTTCTCTGTATCAAACTCAGAAGGACTACATAAAGGCTATGACAGTTTTAAAGTCTCTGATCAATTAAGAGATTTCATGCTGCAGGCGGACTCTTCCACTAGGATGCAAATTAAAATTCCCTTTAGTCTCTACCTTCTGTCTAGTCTCAATTTCCTTAATTCATGAGGACCAAGCCAGGATGGACAATCTCCAGCTTTGATGATCTGTATAACAAACTAAGAGTCTTTGAGAATGATGTAAGGCTCTACTGAAGCATCCTCACACCAAATGAGCATTTTTGTCTCTAAGAAACACTAGCAGTATAATGATGTTAGTACCGCTTATGGTGTGTCAAATCCTTCTGGTCATAACTCACATTATGAACAAACTTCATCATACTCCTTACTTGAAAATCAATCCAGTTGCCCTCAATTGGATCATGAGGATTTGGAACAGCTTGATGAGTTTGATTTAGAAGAAATAGACTTGAAATGGCAGGTAGATATGATTTCCATGAGAATGAAAAAATTCTACAAAAAGACAGGTAAAAAGCTTCAATTATGCAGAACAAATAAAGTTGGGTTTGACAAAACTAAAGTCAAGTGCTACAATTGTCATAAGACAGGGCATTTTGCTAGAGAATGCAGATCAAGGGAAATCAAGATAGTAGGAGGAGAGATGCTTGGAACTCTAGAAATATGGAGGATAAGATCTTGGTAAGGTCAGGGAGGACACTAAAGGCTTTGGTGCCATTGATGGAGAAGGTTTGAATGGATCAGTCACTCAAAGAAGAAAGAAGAAATGCTTTTGATGGCTTGCAACCTTCAGGCTCAGACACCGGAGTTAATTTCTTGTTCAAAAGAATGTAAAAGAGTCTTATGCTGAACCTAAAAACTGTAACGATGAACAAAGAGCACAACTCACTTAGGAAATCAATAATGCTTATATGAAACCATGTTGGAAACAAGAAACACTCAGACCTGAAGAACAAAACTTTTGAAGAAATACAAGCTTTATATGAGAAAGTATAAAAGGATTATGAAAGTTTCACTGCTGGTTGATCCACTGAGGAGCAATAAAGTATTAAGAGATAATGAAGGAGCCAAAGATATTGAAACAAAGAGATTAAAGAAGAGGGTTGCTAAAGAAACTCCAAAGAAAGAAGACACAACAAAGGTACCTGCTAAGGTAGATGTGACAGAGTCGAGTATAAAGGAAGGAGAAAAGTGGTCATATAGAGATGTTTGCTAGAAAAAGAAAATTACACAACCAATGTTGATAGTGATGAGAACACAGAAAAGAGCCTAAATGCGCTTGATACATTTGAAGGTACCATTAGATATGAAATAATGAAAAAAGAATAATCTGTCATTAGCAGGTTAGAACAAGGTAATCCATCACCAGATGGCGACTATCTTGTATTTTACAGAGCCAATGGAACTTCAGGCATTCAACATTCTGTTGAAGTACTCATATCTTTGATAGGCAAGATTTATTTCACTTGTATGAATTAGTGATGAACAATACTCCAAATCAAATGGAACGGAATTGAGTTGATTCTTGGGAGATTTAAAGATAAAAATGAATCCCAAAAAGAAAATAATCAAAGTAACTTCTGGAATAATCAACAAAATTAGGAGATTGTCACATGGAGATTATATGAAGCTTGTAGAGTTTACATATTAGAGCTTGAAGATGGGACAGTCATTCATATGTTGGTTGAAAGAAGGTATCCTCTCTCAAAGGATTTGATGCAAAGGATGCTTGATTTTGGATTAGAAGTTGAGATAGAAAGTACTGTTGCATTAGATTTGATAATTCATTAAACAACAGTTGAATGAAGAGTAAAGAAGAAATGGAATTGAGAAGGGTTTGAGTGTTGGCTAACCACCACACAGCAAATGGTCATCAGTTCACCATGCTTAACATGCATAAGAACTGGCTAGTCCATAAGTAAACGGCTTATGGTAAAGACTTCTCAAATCCGTTTATGGTTAACAATTTACCAAAAATTGTAGGGTTTTTAACTCACCTTGCTTCATGGTTAAGAGTTGGCTAGTCCAAGATCAAACAGTTCTGGTACTACTACTCCAAATTTCGTTGATAGCTGATAGTTTTGCTAAAAACTATATGGAATAACAAGGCACCATGTGGATGAGTCAATGTAGCATTGGCTAGTCCAAAAGCAAAACGGTATTATTTGGTAAAGACAATCAATTCCGTGATGGTATGACAGTTTACCAAAACAGTATAGGTATTAACTCACCATATTTTTGAAATAAAAAGTTGACTATCCCAGAGCAAACGGCTACTAGTAAAGAAAATCAGAATTTCTTTTATAGCTGTATATATGCCAAAAACTATAAAGCCAACTTATTGGATTGTTGCTGAAAAGATGTTGCTGTGTTGCTGAAAAGACACGTTGCTGATAAAGATGGATAGCTGAAGATAATTAGAGATCAAGATTGGATAAAGTGTTTGGATACATCCTCCAAGAACTTAAGAAGAATAAACCGAAGAAACATGAAGTTAAACAAGTTCAACAATCATGTTAATGGAGATAGTTGGGGAAATAAACATTCTTCACTTAGTACCGTTTAGTTATATACTTAGTACGCATTTATAGTTAGTACTGACAGTACGAAATGTAAGTACGTGTTCAGATATGTTAGTACTCAGTTAGTATAAAATAGTTAGTACGGTTTAAGAGATATGTATGAGAAATTATAGAACAAAGATAGTTATTATTTTACGCTTTTTGTAAGCCTGTTAGGTGTATATCCTGTCTAAAAAGGAACCCTACGGCATTAGAGAGATGACACACATTGATAACACACAGATCTCATCTCATACAATCATAGTTAGTAATCTGTAATCATATTAGCAGATTAATAGAAATCAAAGTTTAGTATTCATTATTCTTCTTAATACTATTGTGTAGATTCCGCATATACAATATATTCATTAAGTCATGTTTCACTATATCAATCTTAGTTAATACAAGTTGGTCACACAATCGTTTGTTTGTTTTAATGTTTTGTTTTGTTTTTTATCTCCAGTCCGAGCTTTCGCGATTTCGTCGCTCGAACTGTGGGGGAGTATTAGATGGATTAGGCCCAAGCCCAGTTTGTGGGTTGGGTCCATTAGGGTTTCTAGGTTATGTAACATCTATATATTGTGTCTCAATAAATATTATAACCTACAGGGTTTTCATCATGTAACAAATAGCATCTTCACATTTACTATACATACAAGGCTGGACAATTTCCTTACAAAACCTTTGACATCACATATCAAAGTGCGAGAGATGATTTAATTCTCGTCGCGATGATATGTTTCGTTTTGCGTAACGATTAACGGTTTGTGAGATATTTAATTTTTTTTTAAAAGGTGAAAAGTGAATTTTATTTAATTTGATGAAAAATAGAGGGATATAATTAGTTCATTGGATCTTTACTAAATTATGGGTCTATGTTGAACTTTTCTCATATGATATATATGAATGTGTATGAATGAGTCTCACTCACACATATTAAAAAAAATCACTAGGGGTTATGCTACCACAACCTATTTCCCTCTTTTTCCCTGTATTTTCTCTCATAGTATCC
>BQNB010022926.1:2653-62408 GCA_026074375.1 Tanacetum coccineum | reverse complement strand
AAAAGCCTTAGAAACTATTCTTTCATTTGTCATTTGTTTTGTCCTTAAATTGATGGGTAATATATCGAAAGATAGCATAAAAGGGTGATTTTTACCAAAATTTAAAATTTTTACGACACTTACCAACGAAAACCGAGTATTATTAGCGTCTCATGGATAGGAATTTATATGACTAGCACAATAACCCTCATAATTCCACCCCAAAAATGTGAGGTTCGCCCTTAGATCTTTAGGAATTCGAGTACCCATCCTTGGTAACCCAAGATGATCTTATCTTTACCCGGTTCGAGTTAAGGTTGATCTGCAGGCGTACATGTCTATTCCGTCATTACGGCCATGTATGCATTGCCTTGTCGCCTTTTCTGGAATGTCTGGTGTTAGTAAAATTCATATGAGTGTACCGGTAGCATATTAAATTCTAGAACTTGTTTTTGTGATGCATTCCGAGACCGCATAGTAAGCATTAGGATTTGCTTGATAAGAGGCATTAGGATTAACCCATGTTTTAAACCTGTAATTGTTATGATGGTCACACCGATCATATAACTATCCCACACCCTTGCCATGCACTCACCTTTAGTGCATGATACCCCTAGTATAACCCTCCGAGCCTATTCTTTTTCATGGCTCTCGTAATTTTCTGGTTAAGCCGGACTATTAATGAAGAGCATTGTCACCCTTAAGCCAATCGTTACACCCAAAAAGCCTTATCCTACCTTATATGTATTCATTTTTAGTATATTATTATGTTTAACCCAAGTTAATTATTGAGTACACGGTTGCTAAGTCCTTATCCTTGTAAATACAGTTTTGGGACGATTGGGATTCATGGTAGTATTTATTTCGCAGAAGAATGGGGAAGAAAAGTTAAGTCAATACCCCCATATGTTTGTCAAATGATCGCCATGTTATTTTGATCCACCTCAATACGGGTCATTAGTTAGATTGTAAATATCGAGCATGTAAAAGCTCAAGTGTAGGGGTACGTATTATAAACCCCATGTGATGTATTATGTTATTAAAAAAATGAGAAAAGAAAAAGAAAGAGATTGATGTAGAGTTGTGTAGAGTTTGTATATCTTTGTCCGAGTCTTGGCTTAGCAACCAACCCATCGTGTATTCGTGTAAATAATTAGCTAACCCTTCCACCCCAAATTCACCCAAAGTCACCACCCAAATGTATCCCATCCGTTTCCGGTTCCATTATATATCTTACACCTATACCCCACAACCCTTTAAAAAGACCTCTTAGATAGTAATGAATAATACTTGCACCTAGCGGTGGAGGTTTGATCCTTTACCAAGCATGTGGTAATTTATATGCTATGACAGGTAATGAGTGTGATTTTCCATTTCCCCCATATGTTATAATTCATTATACACCCGAGTGAAAGAGATAATCCCAAACACTTATGTGAGGTTCTAGTATATACTTTCCGTGCTTTTAATTACAAGGTCTAGAAGGTTGTGTTGTAGAATATTTTTAAAGAGTAGGTAAAATGACCCCTCATATTGTTATTGTCTAGGTAGAAAAACCCATTTGCTTGAGGACAAGCAAATCTCAAGTGTAAGGGTATTTGATGAGGTGTCATTTTATACACTTTTTTGGGTCGTTTAACCCCTAAAATCGTGCATTTATGCCCAAAATAGGTACTTGATCGTTCCTTTTCAAGTATTTCACATTTGGAAGACATTTGGAAGAATTACACGTGACTTGGGCTCATTTGGAGAAGAAACGGATAAGACTACGAACCTACACCAACATCTATCAAGAATGTCTCTACAGTGGCTGGAGACGGCGTCACAAATATAACGTGACGCCGTCACCACGAAGATCAAGACGGCGTCACCATATCTCAAGACAGCGTCACAGTACCATGACCCAGCCCAATATCTAGAATATTCTATTCATGACGGTGTCACGATTAAAATGCGCCGCCGTCACAGCGTTTTTCCTATATATACAAACCTGAATTTAGGGTTTTTGAGTGTGTAGCTTTAGAATAAAAAGATGGTACGAACCCTAGTTCATTTAGCAGCTGTAGGAGACGCTTTTAGGGCCTAAAAACCCTATTGTACCTCTTCCAATTTATGTTTTAATCAAGTAAGGTTTACTTAATCATTCAATATGTAACACCCCACCTGAGAATGGGTCAAATGTCACACTTATGGCATCAAAACAAACGCAAGCGAAAGACTTTATTCATAAAATGGTTCAACAATGTTCACCAAGAAAACTAAGGAAATAAATTGTCAAATACATCATGACTTCCAAACGAACAAAATTCTAATCTCTAAAGTCTAAACGAAAGATAAATCCAGCTTTAATGTCTAAACGACTTTATAAAAGAAATGGGAAAGCTATTATCAAGTCGGTCTACTAAGAGCTCCTAAGCACTCTTCACTCATACCTAGCTTCCCTCGTATTACCTGCAACGGAGAAAAGAAAATGCGGCTGAGCTAAAGCTGAGTGAACAGATATAAACGAAACAGATAGATCAAATATAAGTAGTAAACAAAATGAAATCAGAGATATCATATCAAATTGAAATGAATAAGTAGCGCAAACAAAACATATAGAAATGGCCCCCCCCACAAAACCCACGAGCTCGAAACGAAAGTCTAAAGCATGACACACGCTTAGACTAAATAATCATATATCTCATAGTAAGTTGTACAAGGGAGTTGCAATCTCCACATGTACCGAAACGAAAGTGCAATGGGGTGTTGGCACCACACTAAGCCATGCACTAAAACTGAACTAAACAAAGTACCTAGGATGCATCCATACGCTCCCTACAAATCAAATCATATATGGCCAAGTGCATAATAGAGCACACAAAACGAAAGGGAACGCCGTGGACTGATCACACCGCCACAGATAGTGTCACGCCATTGGTGCCTCAATGACGCGGCCATGGTACCTCCATGACTAGTTAGCTCGGGCATCGGAACAAAACAAATGGTTCATATAGCATATCGAAACGAAACATATTATGTCCAAAGAAGATCATGTCTAAACAAAACGGATAAGTTCATATCATAGCAATATCAAATGAAGCATGTATCAAACGAATTCAAAGGGCTCAACGAAGTTATCAAATAAGGTTGCAACAAATAACGAATCATAGGATGGGAAACATAAATAGGGATTTCAGCTAGGCAAATAGATACGGATCAAATGTCATAAGAATCCTTAAGAAAAAAGGATAGAATATCTGTACCTTAAAAGCAAATCAACGCGTACCCGAAAACACAACCTACTCCCATTTCAAATTATCTACATGAATTAAAGAATCAAATATTATTTACTTATATATACTTATCGCTATGCTTTTGTATTGAACTGACTTGTGTTACGGGGTATACGTTTATTATGATGCTTTAATTAACCAATAGTAGTATTATACATGTATATTATATTTTTAAAGTATTATTATATAATCGTGTTCATCAACACAACATACTGATTAGCTATGTATACTTTACATTATGAAGAACTCGACTATAATGACTATTGTGGTTTCATTTTACATACGACGATAATTATATCTTAAACCTCATTAGTTTATAAACATGCATAGTAACTAAGGCCATATTTTATACTTATACTTGAGCTAATAATGAACCAAGTTACACTTTGGTTTATGTATAAATTAATGTTACAAGGGTTATGAGTTATACCAGTTTAGAAATTAGCCTTTTTCCAGGTTCTTATACATGATCAAAAATAGTGTCATATTCCTTTCAAAGATGGATATTAAGTTTGTTGTATGAAAGTCATAAAAGAGTGGCCATGTTGATTAATTTCCGAACAGATATGATCTCATATATTAAATGATTTAGTCATAGTATACAGACCAATGTATAAACCATTCCCACAGACCAAATAGTTTAAAGTTTTGTTTAAGCCGAAGTACACAAATTACAGTTTCTACTCCATCATTCATAAACCTTTACCATACTAAATTCATGTTTAGCCCTCATATTAAAATCATGCATACTCATGCGTTTTTAGTTTTATATAGATATGATCATGCATTTTTGTATAGATATGATCCCATATTATAATCTATTTACAGCCTTCGGTTCATCATTAATAGTGTTTTATCATATCTAGGTATCGAGGATGATTTATGACCAGTGAATATGATGCATTGACAGATGGTTCAAGGATACCTCAAAGTTATAAGTAAAGAATTCGAAACTAAAAAAAGATCACGAACGTTAAAGTCACACACGAACATGAACACCCAATAAACTCTGCCACGAGACTCCAACCCAATCACGATCTCTATCCTCCTACTAACTAAGCCAATTCCTTAACCCAAACACGAACAAAAACTGGGTCTCGTAGCCCCGATCACAACTCGAACAAGAACGAATGAAACTAATGTTTTGAAGGTGTATCGAACACAGACCTGAATAGGATTAAAGCCAACGTGAACCCAAGCTAACTCGATTATGCTATTCTTAAACACGCTTGCTTGCGTATAGGATTTTTGGTGTTTGGAACTAGTTTAGGTTTTGCTTTGAGAGATGCTGAAAAGAGTGAGTATGGGATGCATATATGAGTTGCTTGGTTTAACAGAGTGCTCGAGAAAAATGAGATGTGGAGGATGGACCGGGTATTATGGCTTGTTGATAACAGAATTTGAATATGACTAATGAATAATTTAAACGTGGGCTTATTTGAGATAATAATTAACTAATATGTATTTTATCATTTACTTGGGTATAGTACATGCTAAATGTAGTTTCTTTTATTTATAAGGTTGTAGTATTTTTTTTGTACGCATGAATTTTTATAGATTGGACGTAATACTTTTCTTAGGGTATTATACAATATGTCTATATGTTGTTTAATCTATCTATGCTCTTACTTTATCTTTAATATGCTTGGCTAAACCTTCTATTGTGTTTATTTATGATTGTATGAAACCTAAAATGTAGATCTTAGTGGTGTTGCTTCTTGTAAAGGATGTGCATGTTAGGCTTTAGAAAACCAGCTTTTGTCTGTATCATTGTTGATATGTCTAGAGAAACATGATCGTGTAGAAAGGATACCATCAGGTAACAGTCTTCATACTACCTTGCCCCCTAATATGGTTGATCCACTTTTAATATATTTCACATGCACTTAATGTACTCCTAGGGGCCATGTAATAGTCTGCATACTACCTTACGTGTGCGTTGCTCTAGCGGAATACTAAGTAGACGGTAGGTTCGTGTAATTCGTTCATGACTTAGGAAATAGCTACACAGATCATCACATGGGTGACAAGGCAACAACACTAGGAGAAGCAATCTAGGGAGTAATACATGATTAAATAAACACAGTCTTTTATCTTATTGTTATCACCAGTAGCGTAGAATATATTTAGTTAATAGCTAAAACCAACCACCTCTCTAATTATATGATTTACTTGCTTTCCATAAAATATAAAAATACAAAAATAATCTTCCCTCAACCCTTAGAATTCTGTTAGACCATGATCAAGCCTTCCCAACCTATTCCCCAAGTGAACGATAACAACCCCCGAGTCTTGCCTATACTACTACTACAACGATTAGGTGCTCTGCCTAGGGAGTTGTAAAACTTCTTGTAGAAGTCCTACGACGACCGCATCACTACATCTAAGAGTAGTTGCGTAACGATAACTATTGTGCCCAAAGCAGATCACTTTAGGAATTCTAGTTCTTTTTCTGACTCCAAATACTTTGTTTGCTCGACTTGTCAAAAATGTGTTTTTAATATAAATCATGATGCTTGTATATCAAAATTCCTGAAGGAAGTGAATTCACATGCTAAGATTCAATCACATAAGACTAGAAACTGTAACAAACCTGTAAAATAGAAGAGTCATACTCAGATACCTGTAAGGCAGATCTTCAAAACACATAGATTTTCTCCTAATAAATCTTCCGTTATGTACAAGAAAACATCTCCTCGATCTTGTCTTAGGTGGAAACCCACATGTAGAAATATCAGAACTGTTGGTCATAGGTGGATTCCTACAGGAAAGTTACTCAACTCTTGCACGAGAAAGGTTGACTGTGAACCCCCACATGGTTCCAATAAAGATATCACTAATCCTCATGAATGCAAACAAACTCATGATTCAAGTACATGTACATCTATCACTGTTTAGAAGGAACAAACTGTTGATTTGAGTGCAGGTACTTCTTTTAATAAAGACAGAATCAAGGCGTTGATAAAAGAAAATGTGATATCTGGGAGACCAAGGTTACATGGGATAGGTTTGATACAAAAGATATCTGCTAGACCAAAGTCTTAGGGGATTCAAAACAGATGAATAGGAAACAATGATGTTTGAACACAATAGTTCAAGCCTCGAACCTCAATGTCAAATGGTGTTTGAACAAAATGGTTCAAGCCTCGCACTACAACGTCAACAGAAGTTCCAACACCAGATATGATAATCATGACGTCAATGATAGAGTTGGAAAGTCTATTCGGTCCTTTGTTCGACTAATATTTCAATGGAGCAAATCAAGTTGTTTCAAAGTCTTCCGCTGTTACTACTGTTGATGCATCCGATAAACGTCAACAACAACGAGTTTCAACTTCATCTACTTCAACTCTAGCAACAAGTGCCACTGCTGATGGAAACTTTGACTTGTATATATTCGTGTTTTTCTCTTTATTTTGATGTATAAATAATTTTGAAAAAAGAAGATACAAAAATATAAAACCGATAAAAAGAAAATACAAAAAATACAAAATCCATCAAAAGCAAAATACAAAATCAAAAAATTTCAAAAATACCAAAAAGAATCTTCTCGACATGTATATTGGAATCGATAACATTTACGTACTTAGAAATGTCGATTAACATTGACACGGGCATGTAAATGAAGTCCGAGCAAGAGTTCAAACTTTTTAAAACATGTCATTTCTAATTTTCTTATATGACTTATGTACATTTTAGTGCATAACTCAAAATTAAATGTAAGGAAAGTGTATCTTTAAAGATAACTTATCCTGTCAACGAGAAAGTCAATTTTCTCGGTCTTGAGCTATTATACAAAACATTCAAAGTTTTGAGCTCATGACAATGGCTTACAGTCACTTCAGACTGTAACTCGGACCCAAATGTCACAGGATAGTGTAGGTTTTAGTGCGCTTACTCTAAAATAGAAGATAAATCTTCTATCATGTGGTTTCAAAACAGTTGAACACAATTTTCAAAAAGAACTTAAAATGTCAAATTCTTTTCATAATATTTAACAATTTGTGGTATTTTTTAATATATGGTATATTATTTTTGGTATATTTCAAATTGTATGTTGAACACTCCCTTCCTTAGATAATTTCTCAAAACTGTGTACTCAAAAATGTCATATTTATGTGGATCAATTTTTGAGGGAGAGCTTTTAAAACCAAAAGCCTTTTAATGTTATTGAATACATCTAATAAAAGTCAATTTATGTATCTAAAACATTTAGTGGATTTCAAATGTGGCACTTCAGTGTCAAATACACGTGAAGACTAAGCAAAAATTTTCAAGACCTTATCAATGTCATTTCAAAATTATGTGCTCATTTCTCTAGCACCACTATGCACCTGGGTATGTTCACATACTCTTACGTTTATCTTTGGATAACGTCCACTAAGAACGGTTTAGCATACTAGTACTCGTACTTTGTCTGGTAAAACTAAGGCATCTAAATCCATCTTCAACATATTTGTGGTGTCATATCATTTTTATCTTGAGGTGTTAAATTGATCATTAATTAGTATCACCCATATATTGTTGAAGGGGAGCAATCAAAAAATGGTCCAATAATTCATGCGAATCTAGAATATCATTTCTCTCCTCATGAAACTTTTCATGTCTTAAATTTTAATCAATTGGTATCTAAAATACTAGAAGATTTATTATTTTCGATAAAAGATGAAAATGTGATTACAATGTGATACAGAAGAATGTGATCTCTAAGACTCTAAGTGCACATCTTCTACCCACATCTGCGAAACAATTTCAAATCTCGATGCACATGTATAGGGGGTATTTCTAAAAGTAAAACTCTCAAAGTGTTAAAAAAGTCTTGATTTATATCAAACACTTTGATTGCTATTCAAGGTTTTATGGTTTCGATCTCTATATTAAACAATCAATTAACTTACGACGTCGACGAAGTCATTAGGTGGTTAAGGTTAGGTATAAGTCCTATGATCCAACCAGAACCGGAGGGATCTACCCATAGGCATTCCATAGTTAAATTAGAAGTCCTTAGGTATGATTGGAGATGAATGAGAAACAAGAATAATCTGGACTAAGACATAAGTTATCACCAGAACAATTACAACATGGTGATAGTGATGACGTCTTGGTAAATATTGAAGGGGTTGAAGAATGAAAAAGAAATGTATGGATAAAGGGTGAAAAGAAAGAAGCCCTCCACACAACTTTAGGCAAAAACCGGGTCAATACATAATCTATCAGAATCACAAAGATGATTACTGGTATTAAAGGAAGCCGTCATCGACCCAGTGATGCAATGCATAATCCTTCCTAGCCATTCAATTTTCTCTCAAAAGATACTTGTCTCATTTGTCATGGAGATACACACGTTATCTATTGACATCTCACTTTGAGATTGTTGATATTGAAAAGGTGGCAGTCAGCTTCAGCCTCCAATTACTAAAACCAAAGTGTACAAATCGAGTCTAGAGCCAAGAGAGATCAAGTTATAGATCTCATTAGGATACAATTCATGTAAAACACTTGTTGTCCTACGCATTATCCTTGTGATCTTGCCAGAATATTCAGAGTGATACTCTTTAGTATTCACAGTGACGAATGGAAATCCTTCTAGTATCAACATCAAACAACACTGCGGTAGGTGACTTGCAAGATTCTCTATGAATTAAGCTTATGCTAAATGGATATCAATTTTATTCAAACGTAACGGATAAAATTCAAAATAATGATCGGAATAGTTTAAAATATTGACTTAAAATTTACGGGGTGTGACACAATGGACAACTGGCCACCGGGCCGTTCAAATCCATCTGCACCACCATGTGTCTCACGACCACCTCCCGGATTTCTAAATCCGCCATCTAGATTTGAACCACTACCATCAACTCAACCATTGTTTGTTAACATTAACAAACAATACACCTCACCTCCACAACAATGCACCTCCACTTGAAAAAATTCACCATCCATCACCAAATCTTGGAAAACAAGATTTTCCTAATCCTTCAAACATCTTAGATTTTGTTCATCCAAACGACATGCCCCACCTCCACAACATGTTTTGCCAATGTTATAGCACCACAAGGCATGAAATCCAAATGCTATGAAACTGTGTTAACTACATGTTCTCATACATTCGACACCACCTCGGCTCTTCATCAAACCCACCTTACTTCTCGCATTAGCCGTATGGAAATTTCACTTCACCCCTCAGATTATATGGGAAAATGATATTTATCCTAAGATTAAGGATTTTTAGTTGTTTTCTTTTCTTTTCTAGTTTAAGTTTATTGTCTAATAGCATTTTATGCTAAATTTTATGTTTTATCCCTTATAATGGATTTAACATTATTTCTATTGTTGTGTTGATAATGGTTGTTTATTTCTTAAATGTATATGTGTGAACATGTAATTGTAATATATATATTTGCTTGTCTACTAACTTATGATTGTAGCAAACATTCCATAGCATCGATTGCCTTGGTCCCTAAGCAGGGGAGCACTTTCAATTGAGTCTTTATTCTTTACTTTGCATTCGTAACCAAGTGACTTAGCAATAGTCAAGACAAGACTAGCAAGGAAAGCCTCTGTTGGGATCAGAGCTTCTATACTTATTATGCAAGTTATAGTTAGTTAGATAACAACCAGAGAAACATTGTTAGTACTGCCAGTATAGTTAGTACTGTTAGTATAATAGTTAGTAATATTAGTTATATAGTTAGTACTGCTTAAGTGATATGCATGAGTTATATTAGGAATAGATATGCATGATCACTTGATGCGTTTTGTAAGCCCATTAGGGGTTTCCTTCGTGTATAAAAGGAACCATATGGCATAGTTATAGATATCAAATTTTCACAGCAAACACAAGTTTATATAGTCAGTTATTCTGTAACCTAGGCAGAATATTTGCAATCAATATATATTCAAAGTTTTATTTACATTGTTCTTCTTAGTATTACAAGTTAGATTCCGCATAACTTGTAGTATTCATAATCATTGTTTTCACATAAAGATAGTTTGCATCTATTTTCAATTAACTAAGCCTTAACAAGCTAGAAAGCTATTCTTTAGGACTCACAAGTGTATATACCTGCTTGTAGAGAAACTCTGAATAAGAAGAACTCAACCAGATCTAGAACTCTACCTACAATACAAGATGTCTGGTGAAGAATCTGCACCTTAAATGGCACTAGTAGAATCTCCTCATGTGGTGTCTTCTGTAAAACTACCTATCCTCAAGAAAGGTGAATACACCCTTTGGAGCATAAGGATGGAGTAGTACCTCACAAACACTGATTATGCATTGTGGCAAGTAATCATGAATGGTGATGAACCTGTGCAAACAACAAAAGATAAAAATGGTGTTGAAACTGAAGTACCTCCAAAGACTGCTCAAACACTATTACAAAGACAAAGAGAAAGAAAAGCTAAAAGTATTTTGCTTTTGGCAATTCTTGATGAATATCAACTAAGGTTCCATGGTATAAAGGATGGAAAAACTCTATGGGCTGCTATTAAGAGTAGATTTGGTGGTAATGTTGAATCTAAGAAGATGCAGAAGAATGTCTTGAAGCAACAATTTGAAAACTTTTCTGTATGGACACAGAATGGGGGGGGGGCCTAGATAAAGCATATGATAGGTTTTTCAAAACTTATCACCTACTAGAATTTCATGAGCAGCCTGTTTCTAATAAAGAATGCAAATCAGAAATTCTTAAGAGCTCTACCTTAATCATGGAATAATGTTGCTTTAATTATGAGGAACAAAACTGGTATAGATGATTTGATACAGATGATCTGTACCAATTTAACTTCAAAGTGTTTGAAGCTGACATTAAAAGTTTATCTGGATCATCTTCAAACTCTCAGAATGTGGTCTTTCTCTCTGCAGAAGACACTAACAATATTAATGAAGTTAATATTGCTAATAGTGTTTTTACTGCATCAGGCCATAATTCTCAAGGACAAGCCTCTTCATCATCATATACTGATGATCTAATGTTCTTATTATTTGCTAATCAGTCAAATAGTCCACAACTAGAAGATGAAGACTTAGAGCAAATTGATCATGATGATTTAGAAGAAATGGACCTTAAATGGTAGGTGGTCACGGCTATTTCCTATAGGTAAAGAGATTCTATAAGAAGACTGGAAGAAAGTTAATCTTTAATGGAAAAGAACCTGTAGATTTTGACAAAACCAAGGTTAAATGTTTTAACTGTCATAGAAGGGGCCATTTTGCCAGGGAATGTAGAGCACCAAGAAATCAAGGGAACAAGAATGGAGATGCAGGGTATAGGAGCAGGGATAACACCAGAAGGATTGTACCAATAGAGACCTCTGATGCATTGGTTGTTCAGGACAATGCTTTAATTGTACAAGATGGATTGGGATATGATTAGAGTTATATAGCTCAAGATGAACCACCTGAATTTGCTCTTATGGCCTACACTTTAGGATCTGACACAGAGGTACAATCTTGTTCTAAAAACTGTGTTAAAACATATGAAAAACTTCAAAAATAGTTTGATGAACAGAGACAAACTCTTAATAAGGCTAATCTAGAAATTGTAGCTTATCAGTTGGGCCTAGAATCTTTAGAAGCACAACTAATTGTTCATCAGAAAAATGAAGCTGTCTATGAGGAAAAGATTGCAGTATTTGAGTTTGAAGTAAAAGATAAAGGTAATGCTGTCACTAGACTTACAAATCAGTTAGAACAAACTTTAAAAGAAAAAGAAGATTTGAAAGCTAAACTAGAACAGTTTGAAACATCTTCTAAAAACTTAAATAAACTGATTAATAGTCAATTGAGTACTAAAGATAAAACTGGTCTGGGTTATGGAGATCAATTGAATGAAAGTGATAGTGAAGTAATAAATAGTGTCTTTGATAGTCGTTCAAGTGATGGTGATGACAATCAAACAAATGATAGGTTCAAAAAGGGTAATGAATATCATGCAGTTCCCCCTCCTCTTACTGGGAACTACATGCCTCCACTAGCTGACTTATCTTTTGCAGGATTGGATGATTCTGTTTATACGCCTACATCAAATAAGGCTAGTGCTAGTATATCTAATGGTGAAGAAAGTGTCACTCAAACTAGCAATTTTAATGTAGAAATGCCTAAGGATAATTCTGTTAGGACTAATAAAGTTCTTATTGAAGATTGGGTTAGTGATGATGAGGATATATTTCAGTCTGAGGATTCCCAAACAACAGTCAAACCTAGTTTTAAAAAGATTGAGTTTACTAAAGCTAGGAATGAACCTGTTAAATCTGATAAACAAGCTGTAAAACCTAGGATGGTCACTCAATCTCCTAAGGTAGATAGAAAAGATTGGAATGGGAAGATGACTCAAAAACTGAGGTTAGGTTTTGGGTTTACTAAGAAAGCTTGTTTTGTTTATGGCAGTTACAACCATCTAATAAAAGACTGTGATTTTCATGAAAAGAGAATGGCTAAAAAGTCTGTTTTGAAAAATATGGAAAAGAATACTGGTCAAAGGGAAATTAGACCAGTTTGGAATAATGTTCAAAGAATAAATCATGAAAATAAATTTGTTCCATCTGCAGTCTTAACAAGGTCTGGAAGAGTACCAGTTAGTACTGCCAAGAAAAGCTCTCTAAGAGCAACAACATCAACTAGTACACTCAGACCAGTTAATACTGCTACCATACAAAAAGAGTGAATGTTTCAAAAATAAGAACAAATGCTTTTCATAAGTCTCATTCACCTATTAGAAGGTATTTTTATAAACCAACAGCACCAAATACTAGGATTTCAAATGAAAAAGTTAATACTTTTAGAGTAAATTGTGTTAATACTGTTTGGCAAACAACAGTTAGTGCTGTTAAGGGAAATGGGGTCACTATTGTTAAGGCCTCAGCAGGTTGTGTTTGGAGACCAAAAATGACTGATTTAAACAATGGCTCCAAAGACAACAGTGGATCATGGATCTCAAAAAGAGTAAATTATATTGATCCACAAGGCAGACTTAAGTCAGTAGTGGCTTGGTTCCCTAAGAGAAACTGACTCTCTTATTTTTGTGCAGGGGAATCCACAACAAACTTTAAAGTACAAAGGAATGTTTGACAGTGGATGCTCCAGGCATATGACATGGAACAAAGCCTTACTTACTGACTATCAAGATATTGATGGAGGTTTTGTTGCCTTTGGTGGAAGTACTAGAGGTGGTAAGATAACAGGTATTGGTAAGATAAGAACTAATAAAATAGACTTTGAAGATGTGTTTTTTGTGAAGGAACTGAAGTTTAATCTTTTCTCTGTCTCACAAATGTGTGACAAGAAAAATAGTATTCTTTTCACTGAAACTGAATGTCTTGTTTTGTCTCCTGACTTTAAGCTAATTGATGAAAGTCAAGTACTGCTTAGAGTCCCTAGGCAAAACAATATGTACATCTTTGATTTAAAGAATGTTGTTCCTTCTAGAGATTTAAGTTGTTTATTTGCAAAAGCCACAATTGATGAGTCTAAGCTATGGCAGAGGCTGGGTCATGTGAATTTTAAAACAATGAATAAACTTGTGAAGGGAAACCTTGTAAGAGGTCTTCCTTCAAAGACTTTTGAAAATGACCATACTTGTGTTGCTTGTCAGAAGGGAAAGCAACACAAAGCCTCTTGTAAGGCCAAACATGTGAGCTCTATCAGCCAACCTTTACATGTTGCATATGGACTTATTTGGACCAACATCTGTAAGCAGTATCAACCATAAGACCTATTGCCTTGTAGTGACTGATGACTTTAGTAGGTTTAGCTGGGTTTTCTTCTTAGCCACTAAGAGTGAAACTAGTGGGATTCTTAAGAAATTTATAACAGAAGTAGAAAACCAATTAAACCATAAGGTTAAAGTAATCAGGTCTGATAATGGGACAGAATTCAAAAATAGAGAAATGGATGAATTCTATGGGCAAAAAGGGATAAAAAGGGAATATAGTGTTGCCAGAACTCCACAACAAAATTGAGTTGCTGAGAGAAAGAATATGACTCTGATTGAGGCAGCTAGGACTATGCTAGCAGACTCACTTCTACCTAGAGTATTTTAAGCTGAAGCAAGTTACATACATGATTGTTTATGAGTCTTGAATAGGGTTCTAGTGACCAAGCCTCATAACAAGACACCCTATGAACTTATTATTGGCAGAGCACCAAGCATAAGTTTCATGAGACCTTTTGGATGTCCTGTTACTATCCTAAATACCCTAGACCCTTTAGGCAAGTTTGATGGGAAGGCTGAGGAAGGGTTTTTAGTTGGGTACTCTGTTCATAGCAAGGCTTTCAGGGTATTTAACACTGAAACCAGAAAAGTTGAAGAGAATTTGCATGTAAACTTTCTTGAAAATAAACCAAATGTTGCAGGGCAAGGACCTAACTGGCTTTTTGATATTGGTATCCTAACAAAATTCTAGATTATCAACTCAGTTACTACAGGGAATCAAACAAGAAAAATGCAGGTCCCAGCCCCACAAGAAATAATGGTGCAAATACAGGTTTGAAGAAAAATTGAAAGCTGACAAACTAAAGAAGAGAATATGTCTACTCCAACAAATATATGTGTTCCTATTATGTTCATCTATCTCTTCAAGAGCTACAAGACTCAGATGATACGGCTGAGGATGATAACAGTTGATGCTAATGCTTGTAAAAGTACCGTAAACAAGAACAACAAGTAGTATGATCAAGCCTAAAGAATGTTCTTGATAAGATGATAGATCAAGAGAAGGAGGATACAGAGCAATCATAAACTGTTAGAAAAGAGTTAGAAGCTCATGTGATACCAGCTCTTCAGGATAAATTACTTATAAACTAAGCAGCTCTAACCGTTTAAATAATGTTAGGCACCCAGTTTATTGACTGCTAGTTCATCCAGATTTTAGTCTTGTTGGACCATCAAGTGGACCATCATTTGTTCCTTTTGGTGGATCTTTTCCTATTGATGTTGCTAATCTTCCTCATGATCCTCTAATGCCTGAATTGGAGGATACTGCTGAAATTCGAAGTACTGGCATTTTTGGCAATGCCTATGATGATCATGACTTGGAAACTCTCAATACTCCTTATGCTGATCAAAGTGTGGGTGCAGAGGCTGATTTCAACAACATGGAACCTTCCACTGTTGTCAGTCCTATTCCCATAACTAGAGTACACTCTATTCATCCTAAAGCTCAGATTATTAGGGATCCAAAGTCAGCAGTACAAACAAGGGGCATGACAAAGAAGAATTCTGGAGAGCATGCTATGATTAGCTACATCCAAAAGCAAAGAAGGACAAATCACAAAGATTTCCAGAACTGCTTATTTGCTTGTTTCCTTTCTCAACATGAACCCACAAAGATATCTCAAGCCCTTGATGATGAAAGTTGGGTTAAAGCAATGCAAGAGGAGCTGCTTCAGTTCAAGATTCAGAAGGTTTGAACACTAGTTGACATACCTTGTGGCAAAAAGGCTATTGGTACAAAGTAGGTGTATAGAAATAAGAAGGATGAAAAGGGAATAGTTGTAAGGAACAAAGCCAGACTGGTAGCACAAGTGTATAAACAAAAAGAAGGGGATGTGGATTATAATAAGGGGTGTTTTGCTCCTGTTGCTAGGGTTGAAGCAATCAGGTTATTTTTGGCCTTTGCATCATTTATGAATTTTCCTGTGTACCAGATGGATGTTAAAAGTGCTTTTCTCTATGGCACTATTGAAGAGGAGGTATATGTTTGCCAACCTCCAGGTTTTGTAGATCCAGAATTTCTAGAAAAAGTCTACAAAGTGGAGAAAGCCTTATATGGTCTACATCAAGCTCCTAGAGCTTGGTATGAGACACTCTCTACCTATCTGCTGGATAATGGATTTCACAGGGGACAAATTGACAAGACTTTGTTCATAAAAAGACTCAAGGGTGATATTCTACTAGTTCAAGTATATATAGATGCATCATCTATGGTTCAACTAAGAAGTTCCTTTATGGACTAGTTTGAGCAGATAATAGCATAACAGGTTTTCAGATGAGCTCAATGAGCATTACTTTCTTTCTTAGGTTTACAAAGTCAAGCAAAAAGAGGATAGATCTTTATTAGTCAGGACAAGTATGTATGGTGAGATTCCTGATAAATTTGGCTTGTTTCAGTAAAGTCAAGCCCAGTACTTATCTTTATACTATTAGATTATTATAGTGATACAACTATACACTTGCTTTTTTTGGTATTTATTTTATATTTAATTCTTCCTATGGAAACTTACAAAGCTTTAAAACAAAAGAATTAAGATGGTTGGTGAGGATGTTGATGTTCATTTAATAACAGTCAATGAATTAGGTCATTGATGTATCTTACCATCCTCTAGACCAGATATATTTTCTCAGTTTGTCGCATCTCAAGATTTTCAAGTTCAACCAAAAGTTTCCCGCTTGAATGCTGTAAATAGAATATTTAGATACCAAAGGTCAACCTAAATTGAGGCTTTTGGTAACCTAATGACTTCCCCTTAATATTGGAAGCTTTTCCCCAGTACAGTGACTATGCAGGTGCCAAGCTTGGACAAGAAATCCACAACATGGAGGTTGTCAATTTGCTTAGTTCAAGGTTAGTCTCTTGCATTGTAAAAAGCATATCTGTAATGGCTAACTCAACTACTAAAGCTGAATACATTGCTGCTTCTCACTGCTGTGGTTAAGTGCTTTGGATCCAAAATTAGATGTTGGATTATGGATTTAATTTTATGCAGACAAAGATTCATGTTGACAATGAGAGTGCTATTTGTGTTGTCAAGAATCTTGTCTATCATTCTAAAACAAAGCATATAGAGATTCGGCATCATTTCATTAGAGACTCTTATGAGAAGAGACTGATTGAGATGGTCAAGATACACACTGACTACAATGTTGCAGATCTTCTTACTAAAGCCTTTGATGTGACTAGGTTTTAGTTTTTGATTGCAAGCATTGGTATGCTTAATCCTTAGTGCATGGATTAAGGGGAGGCTCTTTGTGTACATATGTTGGTTGAGTTGGTATAGAAGGATATATATGATGGCAAGTCTCTTAATACTGCTGGGCTTAGTTGATACTGCTGGGTAAAACTTTGTACTGCTGGTACAAATGTTAGTACTGCTAAGGCTCAGTTAGTACTGCTGTGTATATATGTATTGGTGTTGCTGATAAAAGTTTGAGGGGAGGATATTGCTCATATCATGGATGTCTTTTCAGTGTTGGTTATACACCACACAACAAATGGTCATCAATTCACCATGTCTAACAGACAAGAAAGAATTGGCTATTCCAGGGCAAACGACAACTAGTAAAGAATTATCAAATCCGTTGATGGCTGATAATTTGCCAAAAACTATACTTCCAACTAAAGTTTTTGGGATGACTTGAGGTTAAATTTGGGAAGAAATGGGTCGAAAGTAGTATTTTGATTTGGTTAACAATTTTTGACTTCTATTCATGGGTTATGCATAAATATGGATCCTCATGAATTCTCACATGTCTATCTAGTTATTTCTAGTGTGTTTGTGATGAATAGAGGCATGTTGTTGCATGACTATTGGAGAAAAGGTTAATACTGCTAGGCAAATGATGGGCAAAAATATTAGTACTGCTAGACCAAAGTTAATACTGCTAGGTTACCGTTAGTACTGTTAGGCGGTGGAATTAGTTATCATTAATTAAATATAACCGTCGAGATATTTTTGCCGCATACTTCGCTTATAGGTTACCTGAATTGGATAATTCATGATACTTCATTAATTTTTAAGTTTTTCTTCAAGATAAATCACTATTTATTCAGTCGATCACATCAAAATCCTTATGTATCATCTATATTTTTCTAACTTGCTCTTATCATCACCACACCATATCATAATCGTCCTAAACCTAGAACTTTATTTAAGCTTTACCCTTCTCACCCATCTTTAATGGCAACCTTGGAATTCAATGATACGCATAACATGGTGGCTTTTCTTCAAAAGCCAACTGGGAGTGAGGAATTTCATCAAATAGTAGATTTTCTTGTTGGTAGCCATATCAGGTATGCTTTGACTGCTAATCTTACTATCTATACTTCTCTAATTGAACAGTTTTGGCAGATTGCTACTGTTGAAACAGTTAATAATGGAGAACAACAACTAACTGTCAGTTGTTCATAGCTTAACTATGGATCAGTGGTCTTTTGAGAATGGCAAGCTACAAGGGATAGGAGAATTCAGGTGTTGGTTTCAATTTCACCACAACAAATGAGTATCATTCACCCATTGTCATAACCGACACTAACGCAATTAGCTATGCCAGTGCAAATCGACATCTGGTAAAGAATTTCTCAAATCCGTTGGATAGCTGATAGTTTGCTAAAAACTATATGTTCTCAAACTCACCATGGCTTTCAATACGTTTAAGATTGGGCTAGATCCAAACAATAGCTCTTGGTAACAGACACACTCAAATACCGTTGATGGCTGTAGTTTGCCCCAAAACTATATGGTTAACAATTCACCATGTTTTTATTATGCGAAGACTGCGGCTATTCCGGGCAAACGACAACCGGTAAAGAAATCATTAATCCGTTTATGGCTGGTAGTTTGCCAAAACTATAACCTTTCTATGATTCACTTCAAAGTGCGATGAGGAAAGTATTCTGAACTATGAATTAATGATTCTTTGTACCCGATTTTCTTAACATGGTTTCATGATTTGGAGAATTTAAAAACCACTTATCAGATGCATCCAAACAGGGAGGATTGAGACATGCAGATGCAACGGTTTATGTTCATTGATGAAGACTCAAAGGATGCAAGAAACAAGAATAACATGAATTTCAAACAGCATTAGAAGTGAATGAAGTGAATTTGGATACATCCACCATGAATGATCAAGAAGCTTACACAAAGAAACTTGACGTTAACAAAGGAAGTATCAATGTTTAGGGGATAATTGTTGGGAATCTTTCATTCAAGAAAACTTGATGTTAAATAAGATGAATATCAAGTTTAGGGCGAGTATTGTCTTGCATTAATAGATTCCTTGGAATGCTGTTTGAAGTAAATAAAATAAGTAGGACTAAATTGACATATGAAGACATTCAACAAAAGATGGAAGATTGGTATTAAGATATGATCAAATAAATAAGATCAAGATTGATATTCAAATGCTTTTAGTTCCTTATACTATGGAAGCATTAATCTAAGTTTAAATATGATATGAGAGGTTAAAATGTTTATAGGAAACATTAAAATTATTATGTAGAATAACATAGAAAAGTATTAAATGTTGTAACCTACTAGGACTCCTTGGACTATAAAAGGATGTCCTAGGTGTAGAGAAAAGATATCAATCTCCACACAATCATCATATACACATTTTACTCATAGTTAGTTATAGCTTCAAGGTTGTAAACCCTATCACTATTAAGAGTGATCGTATTAATATATTGAAGCTGCAACGTTTGGTTAATTGTTATTATTCTTCTTAGTATCACAACCTAGTTTCCGCATAGTTTGTGATATTCCTAATCAAAGTTTCTACCATAGTTGTCTTGGATTTATCCAATACAACTAAACCTTATATCAGCTAAGGAGTTAAAGATCTGTTCAGAATGGGATCCACATGTGTCTACTCAACAATATATTGTGTTCCCATTATGGTCATCTATCTCTTTAAACTACAAGAGCTCAGAATGTTCTTGATAAGATGATGGATCAAGAGAAGGAGGCTATAGAGCAAGTCATAGGCTATTAGAAAAGAGTTTGAAGCTTATTTTAAACAGCCAGGAGAAATTTAATAGAGCTAGCAGTACTAACAGTTTTATTACTGTTAGCACACCAGTTAATACTGCTAGTGCTCCGACTTTTAGTCCTGTTGAACTCATCAAATGGACCATACATATTTCCTTTTGTATCGCTTTTCCTATTGATGTTGCTAATCTTCCTCATGATCCTCTAATGCCTGAATTGGAAGATACTAATGAAATTCAAAGTACTGGCATTTTTGGCAATGCATATGATGATCATGACTTGGAAACTCTCAACACTCCTTATGTTGATCAAAGTGTGGGTGCAGAGGCTGATTTCAATAACATGGAACCTTCCACTATTGTCAGTCCTATTCCCACAACTAGAGTACACTCTATTCATCCTAAAGCTTAGATTATTAGGGATCCAAAGTCAGTAGTATAAACAAGGGGTATGTCAAAGAACATTCTGGAGAGACATGCTATGATTAGCTACATCCAAAAGCAAAGAAGCGCAAAATCACAAGATTTTAAGAACTGCTTATTTGCTTGTTTCTTTATCAACATGAACCCCAAAGATATCTCAAGCCTTGATTATGAAAAAAGGTTTTATTTTTTTGGGTTAGAAGCAAAGCAGAGGAGCTACTTCAGTTCAAGATTAAGAAGGTTTGGACACTAGTTGACTTACCTAGTGGTAAAAAGGCTATTGGTACTAAATGGGTGTATAGAAATAAGAAAAATGAAAGGGGAATAGTTGTAAGGAATAAAGCCAGACTGGTAGCACAAGGGTATAAACAGAAGACGGCATGATTATGATGAGTTTTTGCTCCTGTTGCTAGTGAAGTAATCAGATATTTTTTAGCCTTTCATCATTTATGAATTTTCCTGGGGGGGGGGGGGTGGTACCAGATGGGTTGTTAAAAGTGCTTTTCTCTATGGCACTATTGAAGAGGAGGTATATGTTTGCCAACCTCCAGGTTTTGTGGATCCAGAATTTCCAAAAAAAGTTTACAAAGTAGAGAAAGCCTTATATGGTCTACATCAAGCTCCTAGAGCTTGGTATGAGACACTCTCTACCTATCTGCTGGAAATATTACAACAAGGGACCAATTGAACAAGACCGTGTTCATAAAGAGACTCAAGGGGATTATTCTACTAGTTCAAGTCTATGGAGATGATATCATCTTTGGTTCAACTAAGAAGTCTTTATTGATGGATTTGGAGCGCAGAAAATGCACAATTAGGTCTTCATGACAGTTCAATGGGAGAACTTACTTTCTTCTTGGTTTTACAAGTCAAGCAAAAAGAGGATGGGATCTTCATTAGTCAGGAAAAGTATGTTGGTGAAATCTTGAAGAAATTTGGTTTTTTTAGTGTAAGGACAGCTAGTACTCCTCTGGAAACCAACAAGGCTTTAACAAAGGATAAATGGTGAGAGATGTGATGTTCATTTTATACAGTCATTGATGGGTCCTTGATGTATCTTACATCCTTTAGTCGGGATATTATTTCTCAGTTTGTGCTTTCACAAAGATTTCAAGTTCAGCCCAAAGTTTCCCACTTAATTACGTAAAAAGAATCTTAAATATCTTTAAAGGTCAACCAAATATGGGCCTTTGGCGTTACCTAAGGACTCCTCCTCTTACATGGGAACCTTTTTCCATGACAGTGACTATGCAGGTGCCACTTAGACATGGAAATCCACACAGGAGGTTGCCAATTTCGTTGTTCAGGAGTTAATCTCTTGGCAGTGAAAAAAGCAACTGTGGTGGCAACTCAACTACTGAAGCTGAATAAATTGCTGCTTCCACTGCTATGGGCAATGCTTTGGATCCAAAATTCAGATGTTAGATTATGGAATTATTTTTATGCGGACAAAGATTTAATGTTGACAATGAGAGTGTTATTTTTGTGTTGTCAAGAATCCTGTCTATCATTCTAAAACAAAGCATATAGAGATCAGGCATCATTTCATTAGAGACTCTTATGAGAAGAGACTGATTGAGATGGTAAAGATACACACAGATAATAATGTTGCAGATCTTCTCACTAAAGCTTTTGATGTAAGCAGATTTAATTTTCTGGTGGCAAGCATTGGTATGCTTAATTTGTAGCTACATTAGTTGAGGGGAGGTTTAACAGTTCTTAACTTCTATTCATGGGTTATACATAAATATGGATCCTCATGAATTCTCACATGTCTATCTAGTCTTTTCTAGTGTGCTTGTGATGAATAGAGGCATGTTGTTGTATAATTATTGAAGACAGAGTTAAAACTGTTGAGGCAAATATTAATACTGCTAAGGATAATTTGTACTGCTAGGCAAAAGAGGTCAGTTTTAGGGATCTTGAAGTCAAGAAGACGCGTTGGTGTTTTTCTGATTCTATGATCGGGTATTGATTTCATATGGGTTTTTGATTTGATTGTAATCATCTGAGATGGAAGTTCTTGTTAAAAGAGAAGAGATGGGTTGGAATCAGTTTTGATTTTGGGAAAGAAGAAGAGAGATGATGCGTGTTGGTTTGATCTGTGATGAGTACCATGAAGATTCAGGTGATGTTTTAATGTGAGATGGAAGAAAACTACATTTGTGGAGTAATAAAAAGGGAAAACGAATGTGAGAGAGGAGGTTGGATATGTTGAGTATAATTAGGGTTGTGTGTGAGTAAAATTATGGAAACTTAGTTTTATAATCCTTAATACACACAATGGACCGAGTATGATGATTGGATTTAGGCCGAGTAGTAATAAAAGACAACATGGGCCGATGGATGGTAATATTCGGATTATACAAACGCAATGGGCCGATTGTTTAATAGTTGGGATTATGGCCTGCTTGGGGTCTTATCTTTCAACCGAATGTTAAATTGCTAATGGGCTGGATTAAAAACTTGTTGGGCTGTGTAGTTGGGCTGCAATTTTGTTTAATAAGCCGAATTTTATTATTTGGTTAGTATTTATGGATTGAGCCAGGAACAAAAATGCTATCACGACAAGTTGGACTAGACGATGTTTATCCTTTGACGACATTCAAACACAACATTTGTCTAGCTTAACGACATTTTTTGAACAACAACACAACGAACATGATACATAACGCTAAAACGATTCTGAAGAGATTCAATAAATGACAAACGGCTAAGAGGATTCGGATTACGATGACATGTGATCACGGAGTTGATTTTGTATCCCTTATTTGAGATTGAAGTTAGATTTCACGAAGGCGTCTACTTATTTCATCATCGAGACTTTCTTTTATTTTTTATCGATTGATGACTTGCTTGAACGTATACAGCAGATGATTAAGACTTGAATTATCTAGTTACCAGCAGTCAGGGGTGGTTGGTTGCAGACCTGGATAACTATCACTTAAAGGAGTTACATTGTAGTACTCAGTGTCACACGCAGAAGACGATGTGGATAATTTCAAGAGGTGTTGTACTTCTTATACTTTTCTGGTTGGGTATAGAGTACTTATAGATTTAATCTTGCACCGTTCTTCAATCAACAACAATGCAAGCTTAAGTAACAAATTTGGGGGATTTTACTTCATTTTCAAGTTTGGTATATCGGGTTTACTTCACCAAGTGATCACAGCAATAGCCGACAGAATACGAGGTTGGTAAGTTAGCCAGAGAGTTTAAAGGTTGAGATGTAATCAGCAATTCTCACGGGATTCCAAGACAATGGTACTTCACAGTCTAAGTATAATTTTCAAAGTTCTTCAACAACATTCATATACAAGACCTTGATTATACCAAGTTTTCTTGATTCTTGCTTCATCTCCTCTACGGTTTCTGAAGACAAGAGGGCAATGCTTTGTTTGGATTTCAAGATTTGTGCTTAAGACAAAAACTTATCGAGTTTTTGGGTGTACACGACAATGATGCTTCCGAGAGGTCGCAACCATCATGGGGGAAAATGTGTACATCCGGGACTTAGTTGACTTTGATGTTACCATGTCAACTTCCAGGGGGAAGTAGTGTAGACTACTTTACTTAGCATGGTTTATGAAGTATACTGCATACGTGAGAAGAAGTAGTGGTCGTTGGTGTGGTTTGACTTCTACAAATTTCCACTATGCACGTCAATGACAAGTAGAAGATTGTTCAAGCTACAACAAAGTTTCAGAATCTGCTTAAGATAGGGATGTTGGTTGGGGCGGGAAGTGATTGCAGAAAGAAACTTTCACCAATAAAGGAGTCTAGAAGAAAGTTTTCAAGACATGCTACATGAAATTAAGGGGGAAGTTAATCCAGTTCGTGCATACTACAATGGTTCCTGTACAAGTAAAGACACTGAAGATCCAAGCTGGAGTACAAGTTTTAAGACAAGGAGAACTCGGAAGACATCTTCAGCTTTGGAAGCGCTATGGAAGACTTTATTTGTGTTGCATTTGTACCTGATAGGAACATTGTAAGTAATTCCATATGTCCACATATTGGGGAAAGATTTTAGCCTTAAAATATGGTGACATATCTGGAATTACAATAGTTTAGTTATAGTGTGACACATGGGGACTAATAATGACAAGTTACAATAGTAAGGTGTCACTAGGACTATAAATACCCCCTCCATACTTCCATGGAGGGGTGAGGATAAACATTTTGTCTCATAAGTGTGTGTTGTTTCTCTCTCTAGAAAACACACACACACTCTTTCCTTTTTCTCTCTAATAAAATGGCTTACTTTTATTTCTATCCTCCCTGACCTCCGGATTGTCTTTTGTTAGTGAAATCTTATTGTTAACAAAAACTTTAAAAATTCATAAAAAATAAAAAAAAATTTCTTTTTCTAAAAATCATTTTTAGTATTTTAGCATCTAGGAAAATTAGTTTGCCCCTTTTGGGTTCATTTTTGCTCAATTTAGATTTAAGTGTACGTTTTTACGTTTCTCGTTAACGTTTTTATGCATTTTTATTATAATAGATTTAAATGTGGCTTTATTTGCCCACTAGTAGGAATTAGTTTGCGAAATCAAAGATCTTATATCCATTCAAATCATTGTCCAAATAAAAAACGGAGTTTCAATTCATAATTCTTGGGGTAAAACGTCCCGAGTGAAACACTTACGAGTCAATTCGAACGATATTGGTGTAGAGTTTGCTTTTTTATTTCTTTGTCTCAAAGGAATTTCTAGTAAATTTCTTATACTTACATATTATATACGTATATATAATTTGAACGTAATCAAAGACATTAGACCTATATTTGAAAAAGTATGGGATCAGATTCAATCATTTGCACCCATGGATTCTAAAAAAGAAAAAGATAGTGAATATGCAAGGAGAGAGCAGGAAGAAGAAATCACTTGCAAGGAAAGTATCAGGTGAAAAGCTCAAAGTGAAGAAATTTCAATAAGGCAAAAGATAGAAGTGATGTAAGAGAAGGAAGAACTTAAAGCCTATTTGGATCTGGTTCCAAGGGAAGAATTTGCTATGAAATTGAATATTTAGCACTAGTATCAATAGTTTATTGAAGACCTCATGTCCCTGACATAAAAACATTCATGTTTAGCAAATCTTCAGGGCAGATTCAGATGGAAGTTCTAAGAATTACGATCTTCAGTGGATGCTTGATGATTTCTTTGACTGATAGGAATGTATTAGACTTATAAGGCTAGTTTAAAGCGAATGGTATTGACATCAAGTATGAAGGATTATGCACTTAATTGCTTTGGGGAGTTTTGAAGATCTTATTTGAGCTCTGATGAAGAAGGGAAGAGTGTGGAGAAATCAACATGAATACCATTTGATAAGCTGGAGATATTTGATTCATGTGGATTCATATTTTGTTGATGAACATAGAATTGCCATCATGATGATAGAGAAGAAGTATACTTACTCAAGAAAGCTATCAAGATATGTTAAGCTGAGAAGAACTAGAGGTTGATCATGAAAATGAGATGGCATTTGAACTTCTAAGGTTTATAAGGTCACAAGTACAGAAGTAGAAGAATGTTTGGAAGAATCCTCAACAGTGCAGTCTAGAAGATTAAATACAGAAGAAACTTGAGATTTGATGGTAAATCATAAGTTTAGGGGAGGATTGTTAGGATTCAGAGCTTCTACACTTAGTATTGCTAGTAATAGTTAGTTAGTACTGCTAGTACATTATTAGTGCTGCCAGTATAGTTAGTACTGTTAGTATAATAGTTAGTACTGTTAGTATAATAGTTAGTACTACTTAAGTGATATGCATGAGTTATATTTGGAATAGATATGCATGATCACTTGACGCGTTTTGTAAGCCCATTAGGGTTTTCCTTAGTGTATAAAAGGAACCCTACGGCATAGTTAGAGAATATATCAATTCATAGTTAGCTATTCTGTAACCTAGGCAGAATATTTGCAATCAATATATTCAAAGTTTTGTTTACATTGTTCTTCTTAGTATTACAAGTTAGATTCCGCATAACTTGTAGTATTCATAATCATAGTTTCTCATATAGTTAGTTTGAATCTATTCAAGTTAACTAAGCCTTGACAAGCTAAGAAGATCTATTCATTGGGACTCACAAGTTTTTGTGATCATAACTGGTCTCATTTGAATCATTATATATCTGTTTTGAGTCATTAGTCTTTGGAAAAACCTTTAGAGAGTTTTAGATCAAAATCAGTCAAGTAATTGGTAGTTTATTGGCTTGTTCCTTCAGAGTCTAGATTTGCAGATTAATTGTGGTCAGATTCTAGCTTATATTTGATTTATTTTGATTATATTTAGCTTATTGTAGTCTAATCTCAGTCTGTTTCAAGTTTTTAGTTTGTCAAAATCATTTGTGAGTCTCAAAATCTAGGTGCAAGTAGTCATTTCATCTAAAAAGGTCAAAAAAAACAAGTAGTAGTAAAATGTCATTTTCATTTTATCTTTTCTAGCTTATTTCCTTAAGTGATTTGTTTAGTGCTAGTTAATAGAATCTAATCCTTATTTTGTTTTCAACTTTCAGCTTATTTTCAGTACTTATTAGTTCAAAATATTAGCTTAAACTTTGGTCAAAGTCCTTTAAATTCCTTTTTGAGTTAACTGTCTAAATGCTTTTTGTTGTTTTTCAGCTTATTGGATTTTCCTATTTCTAGTCCTTAGTGCTTATTGGGTCTAGGTTTAGGTCTGTTTTCAGCTTATTAGTTTTCTTATTGCCTATTGAGTCCAAAAATCCAAACAGTTTTAGCTAATTATCTAATAGTCTTAACTAAGCCAAACTGTGATTTTTAATTGTCTTATTCTAGCTTAATAATAAGTTCTGGCATTAAGTCCCTTTATTAAAGTTGCTTAATTTTGTTTAAAATTTAGCTGTTTCAAAAAGAAAAAAAATGTTTTACAAAAAGGGACAGTCACAGGACTTGAACCTGTGACCTCCCCTTCAACACACACGACTTACCATCTGCCCTTGGGTCTTTTTCATTTATATGTGTGTTTCATTTATTACTTCTACTTGTTTAACTTTTAGTTATTTGCTTTATAGAATTTTAACAGCTTATTGGTAATAGCTTATTGACCTGTTTTTCTTTATAAACCTCAAAAATTGTATCTAGTATTTTTAGAAATTTTTATAAAATTTTAGGATTAAGTTTAATATTTTTAGTTATAAAAATTGTTTTATTAGTTTAAAAAATATATAAAATATCAAAAAAATAATTTTTGTTTTTAAAAATTAGTTTATGTATTTTAGTTTAAGAAATTTGCATTTTGAGTTTTAAAAGTCTTATTTAGTCATTTGTGGTTAATTAGTTGCTTTTAGTTATTAATTAGTTTTTAATTGTTTTAAATGTCGTTAGAATTTTAAATTGCCTTTATTCCTAGATTAGCGTGCCTTTATGTACTTTCCCTTTGCATTATTAGATTTAGAATCCAAAATCCAAAATTTCGATTATTCAAGCACCCGATCACGAACCGAAACAAGATTTTCAATATTCACGCTTCGTTGGGAAAACGACTCGGGAACGATTTGAACTTTATCCTTTCCTAAGGGTAATTTTCTCATCAATACTTTTCGAAAATATATTTTATTAGTGATTAGCTTATTACTCTTCCCTAAGAGTAATTTGTCGATCTACTAATACTATATATATATACTATAATACGCGAATCAGTGAAGTTGCTTCTTACACGTTTTCCGTACGTGAATGAGATAGCTATATGACCAACAACAAACGCAGGAACCTACCTTTTGTAACATGGCGATAGATAGCTTAGGATAAGGCTATAAATACCCTCATGACTCTCCATGGGAGGGGTGTGTAAGTTCACTTCTTGTTTTTCTCTTTCTAATATGATAATACAAGTTTATTCTTTCACCCTCTCACTACTTTCTCTCACTACAACCATGGTTCATCTTATGTTCTTTGATCATCCCCATCCCCCCGAAAAGGTGGTTTTGTAGCGTGGAACAAAGCTGAAATAGTCAAACTACTCAATGGCGGACTAATTTACGCCATTTCTGATAGCCCATGGTTAGCCCCACACATGTAGTACCTAAGAAAGGGGGGATGACCGTAATAACAAACGAAAATAACGAACTTGTTCCAACTAAAATAGTCACCAGATGGAGGGCATACATTGATTATAGAAAACTCAATGACGCAACTAGGAAGGATCATTTTCCATTACCATTCATTGATCAAATGTTAGAAAGACTATCGGGAAATGAGTATTACTGCTTCTTGGATGTATTCTCTATATACTTTCAAATCCCATTAGCGCTAGAATCCCATTCACATGCCCTTATGGAACGTTTGCATATAGAATAATGGTGGTATGGGGCTATCCAATGCTCTAGCTACATTTCAAAGATGTATGATGGCAATCTTTCATGATATGTGCAAAGAATTTATGGAAGTCTTCATGGATTATTTTTATGTTTTTAGAAACTCATTCGACTCTTTCCTAACTAATTTGTCAAAAATGTTAGCTAGGTGTGAAGAAATAAATTCAGTTTTAAATTAAGAAAAATGCCATTTTATGAGAAGGAAGAATCGGTCCTTAGGTCATAAGGATATCCTAAATTGATTGAGGTGGACAGAGCAAGATTGACGTCATTTCCAAGCTCCTTACCCAACAAACGTAAAAAGAGTTAAAAGCTACTTAGGGCATGTAGAATTCTATCAGAGGTTCATTAAGGATTTCTCCAAATTATTCGACCAATGACTCAATTGTTAATAAAGGATGCTAAATTTGTCTTTTCAAATGAATGTATGCAAGCATTCAATATCCTTAGAAATAAACTAACATCTGCACCTGTAATTTTAGCTCCTGACTATAACCTTGATTTTGAATTAATGTGTGATGCAAGTGATTATGCTGTAGGAGCAGTTTTGGGGCAACGCATCGATAAAAAATTTCGTCCAATCTACTACGCTAGTAAAACTATGAATAATGCTTAAGAGCATTACACTACTACTGAAAAAGAGCTTCTAGCAGTAGTCTATGCGTTTGATAAATTCTGATCCTACTTAATTATGTTTAAAACTATCCTCTAAATTGATCATTCTGCCTTAAAATATTTGTTTAGCAAATATAACGCAAAGCCAAGGCTCATAAATGGGTTTTGTTACTCCAAAAATTTACTATCAAGATTAAGGATAAAAAAGGGATTGAAAACTTGGCTGCCGATCACTTGTCCAGATTAGAAAATCGAGATATGGAAAAATTAAACGAGGAAGCAATACGAGACTCCTTCCCCGATGAACATCTTATGGCAGTCCACGTAAGGGAAACAACAAAAGACCCTTGGTATGCAGACTACGCAAATTTCTTAGTATCAAAGATTATGCCGCACGGTTTGACGTATCATTTAAGAAAGAAATTGTTATCCAAATAAGCTAATCCATTACACAACAATAAGCCATACCAAATAAGCTATGATAAGCCAAAACTATGTAAGAAGAAAAGAGAGAAGTAAAGAGAGAATATTAGATTAAGGAAAAGAGGTGGAGGGTTACACACTTTACAAATGAGAACCAACACCCTCTCCATGTATGGAGAGGGTTCTATTTATAGTCACATGCCACAAGTTGGCGTATGGGCTATTCTCTTGGGCTAAGGCTTGGCTTGTTTTAGGCTTTGAGCCCAAAACACAGACAATATTAGGTTAAAGTCCAATCTTGTTAATCTCGACTAGCCTATTACATAACAACACTAATTATGGCTAAGACGATCGATAACATTCTTGTTTGACTTATATAAAAATAAGGCTAACAATCTCCCCGAATGTTGAGGTCTTCTTTGATCTCCCCAACATTGGCGTTCTTGATGGAGGTTATCTTGGCTTGACTTTATCTCCCCTGATGTTGAAGATATGACTTTTGAGCTTTGTCTTCTTTGGTCTTGTATTCATCTTTTATTGTTTGTAACGGCTTTGTACATTCATGCTTAAGACGACCGATAACATTCTTTCGGTGTCGATTATATGATTTTGATCTTGAGCCTTTGTCTTTTGACTTTGAGTTCTTGAGATCTTTAATCTTGAATCATCTCCTTGACATGGATCATCTTGATTTGACTTTCTTGATCATCTTGTGCCCTTGACCGACATACTCATACTGATGGCATTCTTGTCTGACTTATATAAACATAAGACTAACAAATCTTCCCAATTTGGACTAGTCTTTATTTGAGTTTTGAAGCTCTTTGATGATGAGGAAGGTTTAGTATCAACAATGCTTGATGTTGGTTAATTGAATTTTAAAAGCTTGTGTGGTGAGGATGTGTCAATGAATCCGACTTTGCTGATACAAGGTAGCAACACAGACGTTTAAATCTGTATTTAAAAGGTTAGTGATAAACAAAAGATATGGACGGAAGTGTCTTTGTCACTTCGTCGAATATAGTTGCAATAACTACGGTTCCCCGTTAATCAGTATAAATACTGCCTGTGATCAGATAGAATTCATATGAATCTTCTTGACATGGTTTTACAGCTGTACTATCCGTTCTCGTTGACAGAGTATCTCAAAGCAGACAACCCAGTAAGAGTGAATCAGATAGTTACTAGCTTTCTAGTGCTAGTTCGTCAACTTCATATGCTGGACAAATCGTATCCAGTTGACACAAGCTTGATTCATATTGAATCTTTCAAGTCACCTACCGCAGAGCTATTTCAGGTTGACTCTGGAAGGATTTCCATTCGTCACTGTGAGTACTAAAGAGTATCACTCTGAATTTTTTGGCAAGATCTCAAGGATAATGCGTAGGACTCTTTGATACTAAATGTTGTTTAAGAGTGAACAACAAGTGTTATAAATGGATTGTGTCCTAATGAGATTCATAATTTGATCTCTTCTGGATCTAGACTCGATTTGTGCACTTTAGTTTTAGTAATCGGAGGCTGGAGCTGACAGCCACCTATTAAATATCACAATCTCAAAGTAAGAGAGTCAATAGATAACGTGTGTATCTCCGTGACAAATGAGACAAGTCTCTTTTGAGGGAAACTCGAATAGTTGGGAAGGGTTGTGCATTGCATTACTGGGTCCATGATGGCTTTCTTCAATACCAACAATCATCAATCATCTTTGTGATTTTGATAGTTTATGTATTGACCTGGTTTCTATCTAAGTTGTGTGGAGGGATGCTTTATTTTCACCCTTTATCTATTCTTTTCTTTTTCATTCTTCAACCCCTTCAATGCTTACCAAGACGTCATCACTAACATCTTGTTGTGATTCTTCTAGTGTTAGCTCAATCTTAGTCGGCATTATTCCCTTATACACATTCATATACAATCATACCTAAGGACTTCTAATCTAACTATGGAATGTCCATGGGTAGAACCCTTTGGTTCTGGTTAGATAATAGGACTTATACCTAACCTTAACCATGTTATGACTTCATCGATGTCGTATGATTAATTGGTTGTTGGGTATAGAGATCGAACCATAAAACCATTGATACAGACATTTTGAAATACTCCCCTTACACATGTACATCGAGATTCGAAATGGTTTCACACACGAAGGAAAGAGTTGCTCTTAGAGTTTTAAAGATCACATTCTTCTATATCACATTTTAATCACATTTTCTCCGCTTATTTAAAATAATAAATCTTTTAGTATTTGAAATACCAATTGATTAAAATTTATGACATGAAAAAGTTCTATAGGGAGAAAAATGGTACCATGATATTGCATGAATTAGTTTAAATGTTTTAAATACCGAAAGAATTTAAGAGGAGTATCCAAAAACATTAAAACATTGACTGATTGCCTTAGTGAATAGTGTATATTATTATTTGGACATTGGATATACCATATTTTAATTTCACTTGAATGTTAGTGGATATATAAAGTTGACATTTATGAGATGTACCTAAAACATTAAAAGGCTTTCGGTTTTAAAAAGCTCCCCCTCAAAAATTGATTCACTTGTAAAGATGACATTGTTGAACATTATTTTACCAATTGTACCACTTATAAATATTTAGAATTTTACCAATTGTTAAATATACTGAGGAAGGGAGTGTTGAACAATAACTTTTAACAAATACCACTTATTATGGAAAGATACCACAAATATTATTGTGAAACAAATTTGACATGAATGTTTAATGATTTTTAAAAAACCATGGTAGAAACTCCTCTTCTATTGTAGATTTAAGTGCACTGAAGGTACATCTCCCCTAACATTTATGGTCCGGTTACAGTTGAGCTAAATTTTTTGTTTAATACCATTGTCATGAGCTCAAAACTTTTGAATGTTTTGTATAGTAGCCCAAGACCCGAGAAATTTGACTTTCTCGTTGACAGGCTAAGTTATCTTTAAAGATACACTTTCCTTACATTGAGGTCTAAGTTATGTACTGATTTGCACATAAGTCATAAAGAAAATTTAGAAATGACATGTTTTGAAACGTCTAAACTCTTGCTCAAACTTCATTTACAACCCTGGTGGTCAATGGTTAATTG
The DNA here is from genome assembly GCA_026074375.1 of Tanacetum coccineum. Classification (NCBI taxonomy): domain Eukaryota; kingdom Viridiplantae; phylum Streptophyta; class Magnoliopsida; order Asterales; family Asteraceae; genus Tanacetum; species Tanacetum coccineum. The sequence continues at coordinate 29,544 of BQNB010022926.1, read as the reverse complement.
ACCATTTCTAGGTAGTAAATGTTAATCGATTCAAGAGACATGTCGAGAAGATTCTTTTTGGCTTGTAATTTTTGAATTTTTTGATTTTATATTTTGTTTTTCTAGGTATTATATTTTTTTATTTTCTTTTTCAAAAATATGTACAATTTAATGTTTGAAGTATATCAAGCAGAGTCATTTGCAAGAACCTCCCGTTCTTCTGGAGTCAAACTTCTCATACCGAGTTGTCTGATGAGATACTTAAACCTATATTCGGGTAAGGCTTTAGTAAACATGTCAGCTAACTAGTATTCTGTTCTGACAAAGAATAATTCAACAATACCCTTTTTAACTTGTTCCTTTACGAAGTGATATTTGACATTGATGTGCTTGGTACGGGTATGCTGGACTGGGTTGCACAAGATGGCTATGGCTGCCTTTGAATTACAATACATAGGTATTTTGTCAAAGTGAAAGCCATAACCTGTAAGTTAAGTTCTCAACCATAGAACTTAATTGCAGCACGCAGATACAGATACATACTCGGCTTCAGCTAAAGACATTGAAGTGCAGTCCTGTTTCTTTGACGACCAGCTGACTAGCTTATCACCGCCTTCGTTAAGTGTATGCCACCAGAATGTGCGCTTACGATGGACATTCAAGACAACCCACATGATCTGAATCTGAAAAAGCAGTTAGTTCAAAACCGGTGTCCTTCGAATACCAAAGTCCCATATTAATGGTATTCTTAAGGTACCAAAAGATCCATTTAACCGCGGTGAGATGTTTCTTAGTCGGTCTCGCTTGATAACGAGCAAAATGACATGTTGCATGTACAATATCCGGTCTACTTATTGTTAACTACATGAGTGCTCCGACCATGCAACAATATTTTGTTTGATCAACTGGAGTTCCACTTAAGTCAGAATCTAGGGGTTTTGTAGCCAATGGAGTACCAATGCTATCATGTTAGGAATTATGTTTTCCTGAGTTAGTACTGTTAGTGTTAGTTAGTTAGTACTGATAGTACATCTGTTAGTACCGGTAGTAGAGTTAGTACTGTTAGTAGTAAGTTAGTACTGCTAGCATATATAGATAGTACTGCTTAAGTGATATGCATGAGATATATTAGGAATAGATATGCATGATCACTTAACGCGTTTTGTAAGCCCATTAGGGTTTCCTTGATGTATAAAAGGAACCCTACGGCACTAGTTAGACATAAGAATTTTCACAAATATTCATAGTTAGTAATCTATAAACTAGCAGATTAATAGTAATCAAAAGTTCTATTTTATTCATTGTTCTTCTTAGCAATATAAGTTAGTTTCCGCATAACTCATATTGTTCATAGTCATTGTTTCTCTTGTAGTTAGTTTGGATCTATCCAGATTGGATACCACCCTTAACAAGATAGAAAGATCTTATCAGACTGGGATCTACAAGTGGTATCAGAGCCTATAGAGAAACTCTGAGTAAGAAGAACCAAAACACACTAGTTATAAACCTTTACCTTTCATATCTATTCCATGGTAGGAGCAAATGATGAAAATCCACCACCACCAGTAGTAACACCAACACAACAAGCCTCTCAAACTGTATCAACTATCAGACTCCTTATTCTGAAGAAAGGTGAGTATGACATATGGGCTATGAAAATGGAACATTACTTGGCCTATACAGACTATCCTATATGGGAAGTCATATAAAGAGGAAATGGTCCTGTAAGTGTCTCAACAGATACAAATGGACAAATAAAGGTTTTGCCTCCCGAAACTGCTAAAGAAATCTTAGCCAGAGAAAGAGAAAGAAAAGCAAGGACTACCTTGCTTATGGCTATACCAGAAGACCATTTATCAAAATTTCACAAAATGACTGATGCTAAAGAGATGTGGGAAGCTATCAAATCCAAATTTGGTAGAAATAATGAATCAAAGAAAATGCAGAAATACATTCTAAAGAAACAGTTTGAAGGTTTTTCTGTATCCAACTCAGAAGGATTGCACAAAGGTTATGACAGGTTTTAGAGTCTTCTGAGTTAACTTGAGATTCATGGTGCGGGTGTCTCCACTGAAGATGACAATCAAAAGTTATAACACCCCGTGTTTTAGGACAATGTACGACGTTGATAAAGTCGCTATTTATTTTTGTATTGTACGCGTTTGTTTTTAATGGAAATCGTTAAGTTTTATAATGCGTAAGCAAGAAAACAATCAGTTAACGTTAAACGGGCATCAAGCAATTATTGTTACGTCAAAACAAGGGTTAAGTAATTATTTTGGGATAATTATAACATTTTTTACACAAGTTGTTTTATCGGATACGTGAAAGTGTTTACGTTCGCGAAAACGGACTATTAGGTTTCCGGAAACCCTAAAAATTAACGTACGCTTTAACAAATACCTAGTTTATATACAAATAGTGAAGTTTATAAAAACTTTATGCATTGTTATTATAATATATACACGTTTCATAGGTTTATTCAAGAATAAACACATACTTTACAAAATACCAAGGGACGTTCAGTATACCTTTTAAATAAAAAACTACACTTTACATTTTATATAACTTTTTACTCACACTTTCTTCTTTATAATTACCACAAGTATACAAGTATATAAAAGTAAAAGTAACCTAGGAACATATAGCCCTAGAAATCATGGGATGATTTCTTAATTAAGAGGGAACCATTAAGTATAAACATTAGCCATTAAGGTCCTTGTTTCCCTCCCCCTTGGTCCCCTTGTCCCCTTTGAAAACCCACGGCAAGGAACCCCCCCCCCCCTTTGATTTTTCTAGTCAAAGTTTGCAACTAACAAATATCTTTTCACTTCTCCTATAAATACTCATGCATATGTGAAGTTTACATACACTCTTTTATTAGAAAAATTATTTTCTTTCCTCCTTTCCTAGCTCAAAACCCACGGCATTATAAAGGCATCGAAGAAACCATAATTTTTTTTCTTACAATTCCATACATGCAATTACACATCAAATCCTACGGTTACACTAAGGTGTTACAAGCATTGTTCTTCATTTGCAAAGGATTTTTAAGAAGGAAAAGGGAAGATTAGGGTTTCAAAACCTAATCTAGGGTTTATAAGCTTGTAAGCTTTTGTTTTGAATCTCAACACGGGTGGTTTAGCACTTACTTTTCATTCTTTACTCATCCCTTAAGGTCGTCTCTTTCCTGTATACTTTTTATTATATATTTTATGTGTAAAATGTTATTTATGGCTAAACACCATAAGGACTTTTTAAATGTATAAGAGTTTTCATTATGTTTATGAATTTATGACTTATTCTTATGTCATGTGGTTATATATATTTCATGGAAAAATGATGTAAAAGTATGTTAACATATGGTTTTAAGTAATAAAATGTTTAAGTATAAAATTGGGTTGATAAAGTTATTATAACAAGCTTTTTTAAATGAATACTAGGGCTGGTTTTTAATCCGAATTCATAAGTGAGTTTGCCTCATATAAAAATAATACGCCTCATGACGATTCCAAAATGATAAGAAACTCGAAAAAACGATTTATAACGAAAAAGATACGTTAATTACGATTTTACGACGAATAAATACTTTTATAAAAAACTTTATTTTTATAAAAAGCACTATTCATTACAAGAAACTATATTTTTTACAACATCAAAAATATGATATATAACTTTTAATTTACGAGTTCGTACTCGATAAGGCTCGCTTAATAAAACAGGAACTATAACGAATATAAACTACGACATTTTCGATAATTAAAGTTATAAAAAAGTAATTTTTATAACTTATGAACAGAAAGTACTATTTATCAGCGGACCCAACTTTTTAAAATATTAAATACATCTTTTTAAATAACAAGACGTACTCGAAGGAATCACTAAATTGGGAATTAAAAACAGAATAAGTTATTACGATTACGAGTTTACGCTAATTAAAACCCAAAAACGACAAACGAGCTGTCGTGAACAGTAAAATCACTATTCATCGCAGAATATCAAAAACATGAAAATGTAATATTTTGATCACTCGTCTTACTACGAAGACGTGGACGTAAGAAACGCGAGCAACGGACTTAAAACGACCAAATTAGGTCATTTTTACGAAAAGTATATTTATAAACGTTTTCACTTTATAAATATTATTTTACTAAAACGATTAGTCGGTGATTATGCTATATAGAATATTGAGTGGTTATCAAAGTGCTATAATACTAGGGAGTTTCATAATGAGGCCTCTTCGGATGGCGTATCGACGAGTTGTTGGATTTATGATTTAAAGTGTCCTAACTCCTCGTACGTCATGTCATGACCTCTTTAATTATGATAGCCCGAACGATAGTACGATGTAACAACTATAAGATTATATTATGTTATGATATAAGTACTCGGTACTTATACGGACCTATATTTATATTAGGTTCATTCGGAATAAGCGTGAAGCATTCCCACACTTGATATAAATTATCAAAAAACCACTCACTTGAGGTGAGTTCAGAGCCCCAACTTTTTTTAGTTTTACTGATTTTACTTTTATTTGGGGTGGAAACAAGCTTTGTTTTACAAAATTGGGACGCAAGTGGATATTTGATTGAGTACATGTTTGCCTAAGTAGCGATTAACCACAGTTAAGCCCAAATATCATGGACTTGTCAATTGCATAGTTGTAGTTGGGAATTTACATTATGTGAGCGCGAATGTTATTTAATAGATTATTTGGGAAAAAGACCCCTCCCCGTTAGGGTGACTAGCTTTCACCTGGGAACGAAGTTTATAGCATGTCGAATCAGGATGTTTTCTCGCGGTTAGAAAAAAATCTTTCGGGCTGGGTAGCAATATTTTGCGAAACAAGACTGTCGAGCTTCGTGTCATGAGCATAGTGTAAATGTAATCTTGTTTTGTTGATGTATGCATATGTTGTAACATACGGAAAAGTCTTCCGGTCTGCATATATTTAAGACATAAACCTATGAATTCACAACCATTTTGTTGGCGTGTTTAAGCAATTTTCAGGAGGTAATAGACGACTGTTTGTGCCAAGGATGTTAATTGGGTACCGTTTTGGATTGCAGCTTTAAAACTTTTATATTATATTTTGGGAAATCTATGTCATCTTTTGTCTGTTAAACATAGGAACAAGTGAAGCCTATAAGCTTTTGTAATATGTCTTTTATTTTAAATCCAATGTATCAATTTAAATGACTTTTTGTGTCGTTCTTATATATATCTTGTGCTGTTGATCTTGAAGTAACACGCCCCGGACCCTTATTCCGCTGCGACCCATTTTGGGGGTGTTACAGATTGGTACCAGAGCCAAGGTTATAGAGAACCAGGTCAAAATGTTTTTGCTGGACTATAACCGTTTTCAAACATTGCATTCATAAAAAGGGTTTTTATGGGACACACTAGCTGTTGCATTAGTGGGACTAGATGCATTCATAATTAATATACGTGGTTATGATATATTACGTATATTACAATAAGAGCCTTATATAATATTACTCTTATTAGTGATTTCTTCTGGTCACAGTGCCGATGTGATTTATTTTATTTATGATTAACATATGTTATGTTACCTTATGATTGTAATTTGAAAATTAAGGGTATTATGTTTTCTGGTGGATTTAAGACTAATGCACCAAGAGGAAGGCTCCACGAGGGTTTAAACCCAGATGCAACACTAAAACAGTCACACAGCTCAAATGCAACACCCACAACTGTTACTGAGGCACAATCTTCAGCCTTATCTGATCAAGGAGTTTGCTGCTGCAACTGCGCGGGAAAGCAGAAGCAAGCAGGGTTAGAAGGCTAAATAGCAATGGTTCAGGACTAAGGCCAGCCCAAAACTGCTCGCGGAAATGCTTTACTCTGAATTTTTTAAAATGCAAACCTCTTGACTTCAAAGGCACTGAGGAGTTTCGGTGTTTTTCCGGGCCTCACTCGATGGTTTGAGAAATGGAATCTGTGTTTAGCATTTAGCAACAGCCCCAGCCAAACTAAGCTAGTCAAGTCAAATTCGCGACTTGCACTCTGCAAGACGATGCTCTTACATGGTGGAATTCCCATGTTAAGACCACCACTCCAGAAGTAGCTCATGCCATGCCATGGGCAACACTGAAGAAAATGATGACTGATAAATACTGCCCGAGGGGTGAGATCAAGAAGATTGAGACTGAGATGTGGAATCTTAAGGTCAAGGGCACCGATGTGGTGGCCTATAGTCGACGATTTCAGCAACTAGCTTTGATGTGTTCCAGGATGTTCCCAGAAGAGGTAGACAAGATTGAAAAGTATATCGGTGGATTGCCCGATATGATACTTGGCAGTGTAAAGGCATCAAAATCGAAGACCATGCAAGAAGTTATTGAGTTTACAACTGAGTTAATGGAGGATAAGACCCATGCCTATGCTGAACGTCAGGCAGAAAGGAAAAGAAAGTATGATGATCTTTCCAAGAACAATCAAAACCAACAGAATAAGAGGCAGAACACAGGCCAGGCCTACACTGCAGGCAATAGTGACAGGAAACCATACGCCGGGTCCAAACCTCTGTGTTCCAAGTGTAATTACAATCATGAAGGTCCTTGCCCACCTAGGTGCAATAATTGCAAGAGGGTTGGCCATCTGACCCAGGATTGTAGGAGCCGACCTGCAAATGCCAACAACAACAACAACAACAACAACCGCAACAACAACAACAATAACCAGAAGGGCAATGGTTGCTTTGAGTGCGGAGCTCAAGGCCACTTTAAAAGAAACTGCCCAAGACTGAGAAACAATGACCGTGGTAATCAAGCTGGGAATGACAGGGCTCCAGCGAAGGTGTATGTGGTTGGAAATGCGGGGGCAAACCCAGACAACGTCGTTGCGGGTACGTTCCTTCTAAACAACCGCTATGCTTATATCTTATTTGATACGGGTGCCGATCAAAGTTTTGTGTCTACTACATTTAGCTCCCAAATTGACATCACGCCATCTACCCTAGATCATTATTATGATGTCGAACTAGCTGACGGGAGAATAATTGGGTTAAACACTATACTTAAGGGTTGCACATTAAACTTCCTACATCCGTTCATCTCAACCTAATGTGGTAGGATGGGTATGTTTCGACGTACATAATGGCATGGACTGGTTTGTCAAAAATATAGTGCCGATATCGATGTGCTAGGGATGATTGTTCGCATCCCCCTGGAGAATAAAAAACCTTACCATACCGGTGAGGAAGTAAATAGGGAAGTGTGTCAGATTAAACGCATTTCGTGCACTAAAGCGCAGAAGTACATGGAAAAAGGATTTCCTTTCTTTTTGGCACATATCAGGCGAAAAGGTGAAGAAAAGTCGGAGAGAAGCGACTTGAGACGTACATTGTCATGGTTTCCGAAGTATTTCTGTGGGACTTGCGGGGTTTCCTCCGACGCGACAAGTGGAGTTTCAAATTGATTTGGTACTGTGTGCTGCACCGGTAGACGGGCAACCTTATCGATTGGCTGCCTTCCGAGATGAAAGAGTTATTGAGCAACTGAAGAACTGTCCGATAAAGGCTTTATAAGACCCAGTTCCTCACCTTGGGGAGCTCCGGTCTTGTTTGTCAAGAAGAAGGATGGGTCATTCCGGATGTGCATTGATTAGGGAACTGAATAAATGAAACAGTGAAGAACCGTTATCCGCTCCAAGGAATTGGATGTTTTATTTGACCCAACTTCAAGGGTCGAGGTCTACTCGAAAATCGACCTAAGGTCAGTGTTATTCATCAATGACGGTTCGAAAAGAACGACATCCGAACGCTGCCTTCAGAAACTCGATATGGACATTTCGAATGCCAAGTGATGCCGTTTGGTTTATCCATCGCCATCCTGCCGTGTTTATTGGGACCATCATGTTTGGTGTTATACCGAGTCTTGTAACCATTCTGGACAAATTCGTAATTGTCTTTATTGATGATATTTTGATCTATTCCAAGAACAAGCAAGAGCACGAAGAGCATCTGAAGATAATATTGGAGTTGTTGAAGAAAGAGGAGTTGTATGCAAATATTTCCATAGTGCGATTTTGGATTCCCAAGTACAATTCCTCTCGGTCATGTGATTCGATATAAAGGGAATTTGTGGATCCTGCCAAGATTGAATCCATTAAGGATTGGACATCTCCTAAGTCACCAACGGAGATTCGTCAATTTTTAGGTCTTGCTGAATTTTACCGAAGTTTCATTGAAGGGTTTTTCGAAGATCGCCGAAACCTAGACCAAGCTTACTCAAAAGAAGGTTAAGTTTGAATGGGGCGATAAACAAGAAACAGCTTTTCAAATGTTGAAGCAAAAGTTATGCAGTGCACCAATCCTTGCACTACCGGAAGGAAGCGAAGACTTCATCGCATACTGCGATGCTTCAAAGAAAGGTTTGGGCGCTGTGTTGATGCAAAGAGAGAAGGTGATTTCTTATGCATCACGCCAGTTAAAAATTCATGAGAAAAACTACACGACTCATGATTTAGAACTCGGTGCAGTGGTGTTCGCTCTCAAGATCTGGAGACATTATTTATATGGAACTAAGTGTACGGTGTTCACCGATCACAAGAGTTTGCAACACATCTTAGATCAAAAAGAGTTGAACATGAGGCAACGCCGATGGTTAGAGTTGCTAAGTGATTACGATTGCGATATTCGTTATCACCCGGGGAAAGCAAATGTCGTTGCTGATGCTTTAAGCAGGAAAGAACGAGAACCACCGCTAAGAGTTCGAGCATTGGTTATGACTATTAGTTTGGACCTTCCCAAACAGATCTTAAATGCTCAGACCGAAGCGCAAAAACCCGAGAACATTAAGAGTGAAGACGTTGGAGGAATGTTGGTTGAAAATGCTAAATTTCCAGAAGCTATTAGAGAACAAAAGTTGGAGCCACGTGCGGATGGAACCCTGTGCCTCAATGGCAGAAGCTGGTTACCTTGTTATGGCGATTTGCGGACTGTGATCATGCACGAATCCCATAAATCAAAATACTCTATCCATCCGGGTTCCGACAAAATGTACCAAGACATGAAGAAGTTATATTGGTGGCCCAACATGAAAGCCGACATAGCTACTTATGTTAACAAGTGTTTGACATGTGCTAAGGTCAAGGCTGAACATCAAAGGCCATCAGGATTGTTGGTACAACCTAAGATTCCCGAATGGAAGTGGGATAACATCACCATGGATTTTGTCACGAAGCTTCCTAAGACGTCTCAAGGCTATGATACAATTTGGGTGATCGTCGACCGACTCACTAAGTCTGCGATCTTCACCCCAATGAGAGAGACCGATCCTTTGGATAAACTTGCAAGATTGTACTTAAAGGAAGTGGTCACAAGGCATGGGATACCCGTCTCGATCATTTGCGATCGTGACCCGAGATTCGCATCTAATTTCTGGAGGTCACTTCAGAACGCTTTGGGTACAAATTTGGATATGAGTACTAATTTGGATATGAGTACTGCGTACCATCCACAAACAGTGGGCAAGCGAGAGGGACCAGTCAAACTCTCGGAGGATAGTTGCGTGCCTGTTGCAATCGACGTTGGAAGGGTGGGTTAACCATTTGCCATAGTCGAGTTTTCATACAACAATAGCTATCCGCTTGCATCAAGCAGCACCATTATGAAGCACTTTATGGTGGAAGTGTCGTTCACCTGTTTGTGTGGGTTAAAGTGAGAAGCTCATTTACTCGGTCCAGAACTATTCAAGGACCACTGAGAAGATAATCCAGATCAAAACAAAGGATACAAAGCCGTCGTGATCGACAGAAGAGTTACGGCGATTTGAAGCGTAAACAATGGATTTCCAAGTCGGGGATAAAGTTTGCTCAACAGTTTCGCTTGGAAATGGGGGTCGTACGTTTTGGCAAACGGGGGAAGTTAAACCCCATGGTATGTTGGACCCTTTTAAAGGTGTTAGAAAGGGTTGTAGAGAAGGGCTTACAAGCTTGAACTTCCAGAAGATTTTGAGCATGGAGTCCATTAATTACATTTCATGTTATCTAATCTGAAAAGGTGTCATGCCTACGACGAACCATTAGCCGTTCGTTGGATGGACTTCATCTTGATGACTAAGCTTCATTTTGTGGATGATACATTAGAATATGTGGGCCTTGAAGTTAAACGGTTGAAAGTGAAGTCGGATCCATTAGTCAAAAGTTCGATGGAACTCCAAGAGAGGTCCTGTGTTCACGTGGGAGCGTGCTGACCATTCAAGAAGAATATCCAACACCTCTCACCAAGACCGCACCGTCGTCAAGTGCTGCATCGTAAGCCTTGAGGACAAGGCTCGTTTAACGGGGGAAGTCTATAACACCCTGTGTTTTCAAGTCATTGACGACGTCGATAAATCTACTATTTATTTTTAGTATGTACGCGGATTATCTTGTGATTTCATGATTTTAAAGTTTAATCGCGTAAGCTAAAAATTAGCGTTCTATGTAAAACGGGCATCAAACATTAAATGATTTCATCAAGCAAGGGTTATATATTATTTTGAGGATAATTATTAACTTTGTTCATTTTATTTTTACGATACGTATAAGTGTATACGTTTCGCGATAAATTCGTTTAGGCATTGTATTGTACGCGTTTGTTTTTAATGGAAATCGTTAAGTTAAATCGCGTAAACAAGAAATAATAAGTTAACGTAAACGGGCATTAAGCAAATTATTGTTTACGTCAAACAAGGGTTAAGTAATTATTTTGAGGATAATTATTAACATTACACAAGTTATTTTATCGGATACGTGAAAGTGTTTACGTTTCGCGATAAATGACAATTAGGTATTCCCGGAACCGTAAAAATTAACGTACGCTTCAACAAATACCTACGTTTATATACAATGATCGAAGTTTATAAAACTTTATGCATATGTATATATATATACACGTTTCATATGTTTATACAAGATAACAAATACTTTACAAAATACCAAGACTTTACAAAGTATACTTTTATATAAAAACTACACTTTACATTTTTATATAAACTTTTTACTTACACTTTCTTTTATAATTACACAAGTAATACAAAGTATATAAAAGAAAAGTAACTAGGAACATAAGCCCTAGAAATCATGGGATGATTTCTATTAGAGGGAACCATAAGACATAAACCATTAAGGTCCTTGTTTCCCTCCCCCTTGGTCCCCTTGTCCCCTTGAAAACCCACGGCACAAGGCCCCCCCTCCCCTTTGATTTTTCTAGTCAAAGTTTGCAACTAACAAATATCTTTTCACTTCTCCTATAAATACTCATGCATATGTGAAGTTTACATACACTCTTTTACTTAGAAAAATTATTTTCTTTCCTCCTTTCCTAGCTCAAAACCCACGGCATTATAAGCCATCCTAAGCAAACCATACAAAATTTTTCTACAATCCATACAAGCCTATACACATCAATCCTAAGGTACACTAAGGTGTTTACAAGCATTGGTTCTTCATTTGCAAGGATTTAAGAAGAAAAGGGAAGATTAGGGTTTCAAACCTAATCTAGGGTTTATAAGCTTGTAAGCTTTGGTTTTGAATCTAAACACGGGTTTAGCACTTATTTCTCATCTCATACATCATCCCTAAGGTCTTCCTAATTCCTTTATACTTTTTATTATCATTATTTTATGTGTAATATGTTATTTATGGCTAAATCACCACTAAGGACTTTTTAATATGTAAAATGAGTTTTCACTTATGTTTATGAATTTATGCACTTATTCTTATGTCATATGGTTATATATATCATGGAAAAATAAATGTAAAAGTATGTTAACATATGGTTTAAGTATAAACATGTTTAAGTATAAATTAGGGTTTTTAAGGTTTACATAAAGGTTATGACTAAAAGTATACATAAAATGTTTAAAGGGCTGTTTTGTTTCGAACTTCTTACAGTAGGTTGGACATTTTATAAAAATAATACGCCTCATGACGATTCCAAAATGATAAGAAACTCGAAAAACCGATTTATAACGAAAAAGATACGTTAATTACGATTTTACGACGATAAATACTTTTATAAAACTATTTTTATAAAAAGTACTATTCATTACAGAAACTCATATTTTTAAAAACATCAAAAATATGATATAACTTTTAATTACGAGATCGTACTCGAAAGAATCGCTAAAAACGGAACTATAACGAATAAACTACGACATTTTCGATAATTAAAGTTTATAAAAGTAATTTTATAAACTATGAACAGTAAAAGTACTATTCATCAGCGGACCCAACTTTATAAAATATAATACATCTTTTAATAACAAAGACGTACTCGAAGGAATCACTAAAATCGGGATTAAAACGAATAAGTTATTACGATTACAAGTTTACGCTAATTAAAACCCTAAAACGAGTAAGGAGCTGTTGTGAACAGTAAAAACACTATTCATCGCAGAATATCAAAAACTTGAAAATGTAATATTTTGATCACTCGTCTTACTACGAAGACGTGGGCATAAGAAACGTCAAAATCGGGCTTAAAACGCAAAAGTTATGCTAGTTTTACTAAAACGGTAATTATAAACGTTTTAACTTATTAAACACAATTTTACCAAAACCATTAGTTGGTGATTGAGCTATATAGAATATTATGTGGTTATCAAAGTACTATATTACTAGGGAGTTTCATAATGAGGCCTCTTCGGATGGCGTATCGACGAGTTGTTGGATTTACGATTTAAAGTGTCCTAACTCCTCGAACGTCATGTCATGACCTCTTAAATTATGATAGCCCGAACGATAGTACGATGTAACAACTATAAGATTATATTCAAGTACTCGGTACTTATACGACCTATAATAATTTAGGTTGCATTCGATCTTTTACGTGACGCTTTATCTGCGATATTTGGATTATCAGAACTCAAGGTGAGTTCATAGCCCCATATTTTTACGATTTCAATGATTTATAACTTTGGGGTGGAAACATGCTTTGTTTTATAAATTGGACGCAAGTGGATATTTTATATTGATTACATGTTTGCCTAGGTTGCGATAACCCAGTTAAGCCCCATGTCATGAACTGTCAATTGCATAGATGTAATTGGGAATTACATTATGTGAGCGCGAATGTTATTTAATAGATCTATTCGGGAAACGACCTCCCCGTTCGGGTGACTAGCTATCACCGGGAACGAACGTTATAGCATGTCGAAATTAGGATGTTTAGGGTTAAACATCCGGATGGGCGTAAATTGCAATATATATTATAATTGCAAGAAAGATTGTCGAGCTTCAGTGTCATGAGCTTAGTGTAAATGTGATCTGGTTTTGTGATGCCTGCATGTGTTGCATTATCACGGGAAAAGTCTTGCGGTCCTGCATATTATGATTTATCAAACCTATGAATTCACCAACATTTTGTTGACGTTTTTAAGCAATGTTTTCAGGAGATCAATAGGCATGGGATGCCAGGGATGCATTGGGTTACATTTTGGATTGCACGCTTAAAGATTTAGGTGCATCATATTTTGGGAAATGTATTGTCAACTTTTGTAATATTCAACAATGAACAAGTAAAGCTATATGCTTTTGTATTAAGTCTTTCAATTAAATCCAATGTATCATTTTAAACGACTTTTTGTGTCGTTCTTATATATCTTGTGCTATTGATCTTGAAGTAACACGCCCCGGACCCTTATTCCGCTGCGACCCAATTTGGGGGTGTTACAGATTGGTATCAAGAGCCAAGGTTATAGAGAACCAGGTCAAATGTTTTTGCTGGACTATAACCATATTTCAACATTGCTTTCAAAAAAATGGTTTTTATGGGACACACACTAGTATGTATTGCATTAGTGGGACTAGATGCATTCATAATTTGAATATACGTGTTTATATATATACGTAATATTTACTATGAGTATATGGTATATATACAAAGAAGAATTTTGCATTTTCGCGCAACTCTGCAATCAATTATATAAGAGTTATTTATAATAATGTAACATTTTCTTTAGGCAAGGTAGTACGATAAACTCGTAAGTTCCTAAGCACTACCTAAACTTAAGCTATCGAATATATACCATTACATCCATTCCATTATGCCATAAGTGCATACTCGTATTTACCATACCAGCCTATATAATATATTTATATAAGTTACGTTTTGCTTCACTGCAAGCGGTTATGTTTTCTTATAGACGATTCCTAACCGTCAGTTTATATAATTCGAGCCAGGAATTCCATTGAGCATCTGATGAGGAGCTAGAGGAACAAATGAAGGGTCAGCCTCTAACTGCTGATGCCTCATCTACACCTATCACCAGGCTACCCATTGCTGACTCTAATCCGTAAGAGAAAGGAGACCCTGAGGAGGATCCTTGCTGACCATCCTGCCCAACAGATGAGACCAAGCATGATAATGATTCATCAGATGAATGACAACGATGATAAAATGTTGAGAAGGATTGAGGAGACCAAGGAGGAGGAGGAGCACCCAGCTTCGGCAGACCCTTTTGCTGTATCTACAGATGATCCTGTCCCCTCAAACTGAGAATACAGAGGCATTGATATTTATAAGTCTGCTTCTACACCACCCACTTCTCCACACCATATCATCTTTGTCTTTTGAGACCAAATCCCATACAGTAAGGATGTCTATTTAACACCATACTCCACGATCACCATTTGCTAAGGCAGGCCCCCCAATTACCGGAGTGCTGCAACACACCTTCATCATCACCCACCACCAGAGAAGTTGAGTCCAAACTAAAGATAACATAAGATACTAGCAGCTAGAATCTTGAGAGGCACCCTGGCCAAAGACAAATAGATTTGTTTAGTGTAGCTCATTTTGTATCCACTCAACTGAGTAATTCTCAGTAGGTAGGGTTAAATAAAAGGCTTGTACACTTATTACCTCATGTACAACAAGTATTAAGTATTAACTTACGTTGTTGGTTATGATCATGCTACTATACGATAGGATTATTTATGCCATGGGTTTGCGGTTATCTTATACTCTATGCATAACTGTCCTACCTTACCTACTTGTTGGGAACACGAAGAGTCAGATTTTCCCAATGAAACTTCATATACATTTTGTCCTCTGTGACTTTCAGGAAACAATGACACCCGGTTTGATCAAGGGATGATTGTTGAGGAAATTGAGCGGAGTGGTAGCCCAGCGAGTGGCTAATGGAATCGAGGCTAATTTGCCATTTATGAGACAAAACCAACAATGGCCCTAAGTAATAAGCCAGACCGAACAAACAAGAATGCAAGTTTAGCAGAGAATCTAACAACATCAAAAGTAGGAAGGTAACCACAAGGGCAATGTAACTAAGAAGGAGCGCTGATTGCAAGAATGTTGACCACATGACCCAGGAGTGTAGGAATCCTACTGCTGCTAGGAATCATAAACTTCACACTGTAGTAAGTGTAGAAGTCTGAGACACTTTAAGAGTAAGTGTCCAATAGTGAAGTTTCAGAAACGTGTGAACAAAAAGATCAGCACTCTTTCCGAACGCCAGGCTGAGAATAAGAGGAAGTTGAATAACACTTCCAAGGACAATCAGAACCAACAACAGCCGAACAAGAGGCAAAATACTGGCAAAGCTTACGCTGCAGGGCACAGGGAGAAGAAATATTACGGCGGGTCCAAGCCATTGTGTCCTAAATGCAACTATCATCATGATGGTCCATGTCCTCCCAAATGCCACAGGTGCAACATAGTGGGCCATCTGGTCCGTAACTGTAGGAGACCTACAAATGACAATACTGCTAACAACCAAAGAGGCACGGGGACAAGTCAAAAGGCTAATTGCTATGAATGTGGGAATCAAGGGCACTACAAGAGGGATTGCCCAGAGCGAAAGAAAAGAACCCAGTCATAAAAACCAAATTGGAGGTACTGGAGCACATGGAGTGGTGCATACCTTAAGAGGAGAGGAAACCGATCAAGACCCTAACAACACTAAAGATGAGATCAAAGCTTAAAAGAGTGCGATGTGATCTTATTTACGATGCATATGTTATGTTACGTTATGATTGTATTGAAATCTAACGGGTATTGTATTTTCTTGTGATTTAAGAACATGGCACCAAAGAGAACCACAAGGTCAACCCGAGTCCCACCTGTCACACCAGCCCCAAATGCACCAACAACAACAACAACAACCGTAACAACAACAACAACAATAATCAGCAGGGCAATGGTTGCTTTGAGTGTGAAGCTCAAGACAACTTTAAAAGAAACTGCCCGAAACTGAACAACAATGATCGTGGTAATCAAGCTGGGAATGACAGGGCTCCAGCGAAGGTATATGCGGTTGGAAATGCGGGAGCAAACCCAGACAACGTCGTTGCGGGTACGTTCCTTCTAAACAACCGTTATGCTTACATCTTATTTGATACTGGTGCCGATAGGAGTTTCGTATCTACTGCATTTAGTACCTTGCTTGATATCGTCCCCAATACACTAGATCATGGTTATAACGTTGAGCTAGCTGACGGTAGGATAATTGGAGTAAATACTATATTGATGGGTTGTACGTTAAACTTTCGGAACCATCCGTTCAACATCAACCTAATGCCGGTAGAGATGGGTAGTTTCGACGTCATAATTGGCATGGACTGATTGTCAAAATACAGTGCCGTTATCGACTGTGCTGAGAAGATTGTTCGTATCCCCTCTGGGAGCGAAATCCTAATCGTTCGCGGTGACGGATGTAGACGCGCCTAAACGTCATCTCGTGTACCAAGGTTCAAAAGTATCTGCTAAAAGGATCTCACGTCTTTTTGGCACATGTTCTTTATGACGCTTATTATTGATCTATTCCAAGAACAAGCAAGAGCACGAAGAGCATCTGAAGATAATATTGGAGTTGTTGAAGAAAGAGGAGTTGTATGCAAAATTTTCCAAGTGTGAATTTTGGATTCCCAACGTACAGTTCCTCGGTCACGTGATTGATAATAAAGGCATTCATGTGGATCCAGCCAAGATCGAATCCTTTAAAAATTGGGCATCTCCTAAGACACCAACAGAGATTCGTCAGTTTTTAGGTCTTGTTGGGTATTATCGATGATTCATTGAAGGGTTTTCAAAAATCGCCAAACCAATGACCAAGCTCACTCAAAAGAAGGTCAAGTTTGAGTGGTGAACAAACCAGAAGCAGCCGTTCCAGTTATTGAAGTAGAGATTGTGTAAGTGCACCAATTCTGGCTTTATAATACCCGAAAGGAAGCGAAGATTTTTATCGTATACTGCGAATGCTTCGATCAAGGGTTTGGGCGCTGTGTTGATGTCTAAAGGGGAAAAGGTTTATTTCTTATCATCACGCCAGTTAAAGATCCATGGAAAGAACATAACTACTCATGATCTGGAACTATTGAGCAGTAGTGTTCGCTCGAAGATTTGGGAGCACTATCTGTATGTACCAAGTATACAGTGTTTCACGTGATCATAAGAGCATACAACAAATTCTTTGATCAGAAGAACAAACATAGACAACGCCGATGGTTAGAGTTTGCTTATGTATTACGATTGCATATTCGTTATCACCCAGGGAAAGCAAAGACGTTGTTGATGCCTTTGAGCAGGAAAGAATGGGAACCACCGTTAAGAGTTGAGCGTTTATCATGACAAATAGCTTGATCATTCCTAAAGCAAATCTTAAAGGCGCCAGACTGAGGCAACGGAAACCAATAAACATCAAGCAAGCGAGGATGTTGGAGGTAGCTGATTGAAAATGCTAAATTTTCCAGAGCAATAGGACGTAAAAGTTGGAACCTTCATACGGAAGGAACCCTATGCCTCAATGACAAGACTTGGTTTACCTTGTTCTGGCGATTTGCGAGACTATAATCATGCCACGATCCCCACAATCAAAGTATTGCTATCCATCCAGGTTCTGAGGAAAATGTATCCAAAGACATAAAGAAGCTATATTGTTGCCCAATAATATGAAAGCCGACACGACGCTATTTAGCAAGTGCTTGATCCTGTGCTAAGGTCAAGACTGAACATCAGATAGAACAATCGTGGTTTGTTGGGACAACCCGATATGCCTCCAATGGAAGAGGGACAATATCATTATGGAATTTATCACGAAGCTTCCTAAGTCATCACAAGGGTACATCCATTATGGGTAATCGTTTGACCTCTTACAAAGTCTGCAATTCTTTATACCCATTTAAGAAACTGACCCTCTAGAGAAACTAGCCAAGAATGTTCACCTAAATGGAAGTAGTAACGAGGTCCATGAATACCGGCCTTGCATATCTGTGATCGTGACCCAGGTTCGCCATCAAATTTCAGGAGTCACTTCAAAAGCTTTGTACAAGTTTACGATATGATACGGCATATCATCCGCAACTGACGACAAAGCAGAGAACACATTCAAACTCTTGAAGGATATGCTTACGACTTGTGTGGATCGACGTTGGAAATGGTTGGGTTAAACATTTACCTTTGGTCGAGTTTTTCATATAATAACAGTTATCATCTAGCATTACGGCTGCACCCTTTGAGGCAACTTTACGGTAGAAAATGTTTTTCGCTACTGTTTGTTGGTCTGAGTTGGAGAAGTTCAACTCACCGTCCAGAAGATAGTTCAAGAGAAGACGACCGAGAAAATCATTCAAGTTAAGCAAAGGATGGCAATCCCTTGGTAACACCCCCATAATGGGTCCACTGGATAATGATCCGGGTGCGTGTTACTTCCAGATCAAAAGCACAAGATAATATAAGAACGACACAATAAGTCGTTTAAAAAAATGGATACATTGGATTTAAACAAAGACATATTACAAAAGCTTATAGCTTTACTTGTTCTTTGTTAATATTACAAAAGATAATGAAGATTTCCCAAAACATGATCCACATAAGTCTTTAACATGCAATCCAAAACATAATCCAATGCAAATCCTAGCACCTCGTTGCCAATGAACCTCCTGAAACATTGCTTAAAATTCAACAAAATGTTGGTGAATTCATAGGTTTATGTATTTGTAAATATGCAGGAGCCGTAAGGACTTTCCCTGATGTATTAACAACATATTCCAAACAACCACAAAACCATATACTGTTGCACTAAGCTCATGACACTGAAGCTCAAACCTATATTTGCAATTTTTAGCATTTATTTGCCCGTACAGATGTTGTAAACCCCAACATTCCAAGTCCGACAGTGGTCACGTTCGTTCCCGATGATAAGCTAATCACCCAAATGGGAGGTTAATCCCAATAGAAACTATTTATATACATTCGCGCTTACATAATGCAATTAACAACTACATCTAAGGCTCTTGACAGTTCATAGATAATATGCTCAGGAGGTTATCGTACATAGCAAACACATAATCAATATATTTAAAACACTTGCGTCCAATTTAATAAAACAAAGCATGATCCTCACCCGAATAATAAAATCATTAAAAACTGAAAAAGGTGGGCAATGAACTCACCTTGAGTATAGATAACCAAATAATCACAGATAAAACCGTCACCAAGATGATAGAAGCAACCTATTTAAATGTAAGGACGTATAAGTAACTGATACTTTAATTAATAACATTGGAATATAAAACTTATATTGTTTACATCGTACTATCGTTTCGGGCTATCATAATTAAAGAGTGTCATTGACATGACGTACAACTAGAGTTAGGACACTTTTAAATCGTAAATCCAACAACATCAGTCGATACCCCTCTGAAGAGGCCTCATTATGAAACTCCCTAGTATTTATAGTACGTTGATAACCACCAATATACCTATATGAGCAAAATCACCAGACTAATCATTTTTAGAAAAATAATATTTATAAAGTGAAAACGTTTTTAAATATACTTTTCGTAAAATGACCTAATTTGGTCGTTTTAAGCCCTTTGCTACGCTTTCTATGTCCACTGACTTCGTAGTAAGACGAGTGATCAAAAATTACATTTTCAGATTTTTTGATTTTTCTGCATACTAGTGTTTTTTATATTCACAACCAGCTTGTTTGTCGTTTTTACTTTTAATTAGCTAAACTTGTAATCGATAATAACTTATTCTTTTTAATCCCGATTTAGTGATTCCTTTGATAACGACTTTTGTTATTACAAAGAGATATATTAATAAAGTTGGGTCCGCTGATGAATAGTACATTTATACTGTTCATAAGTTAGAAAAAATTACTTTTGTAAACTTTAATTATCGAAAATGTCGTAGTATATTTCGTTATAGTTCCGTTTTTAGCGATTCATTTCGAAGTAACGATCTCGAAATTAAAAGTATTATTAATATAGATGTTTTAAAAAAATAAAATTGCCTAATGAAATAGTAACTTTTAAAAAAATAGTTTTATAAATTTATTATAGTTCGTAAACTCTAATTAACGAATCATTTTCGTATAAATAGGTTTGTTTCGAGTTTCTTATCCATTTTGGGAATCGCATGAGGCGTATTATATTTTATATTATATCAAAACCACTGATCTAAAATTCGAATTAAAACAGCCCCAAAGTATTCATTATACATATTTATAAAAAATAGTTTATGTATTATTAATTAGTAGTTTAATATAGAAACCCTAATAACTATAATAAACATAATGTGATAATTATATGAATGTCCAAGTCATCCATAGTTCTTAATAAATTCATTGTAACAAGTTTAAAAATTTACTTCCCATATTAATCATATGTGAAGATTAAGAGATCATATAAAACCCTAAAGTTAACCTAAACATGTCTAATACTTAAACATAGTTAACATACTTTTTTACTTTCACTTTTCCCATGAAAGTATATGACCAAATGACAAAAGAATAGTGCATAAAATCATAAACATAAATAATAACTCATTTTACATATTAAAAAGTCCTTATGGTGATTAGACCATAATTAACATAAAACACAATATAATAATGATAATAAAAAGTATGAAGAATTAGGAAGACTTTAGTGAAAATGTATGAATGAAAATAGTTCTAAACCCATGTTTAGATTCAAACCAAAGCTTACAAGCTTAAAAAACGCCTAGATTAAGGTTTGAAACCCTAATCTATCCTTTTCTTCTTAAACCTTGCAAAGGATGAACCAATGTTTGCAAACACCTTAGAATGCTTAGGATTGATGTGTAAAAGTGTTGTGATGGATATAATAAAAATTTTGTATGGATTGCTTATGATGGCTTATTTTGGCCGTGAGCTATAAGAGAGACAAAGAAAGAGTTTTGGTGATTTTTGTTAAGTGTTTAAGAAAGGAAGAGTGCATACATGCTATATATAGTCAAAATATATAACTAACCTAACCATGGTTACTTTCTAACCCTTTCATAAGGTTAAGTTGCCAAGTGGTTCATGGTGTAAGAGATGGTTCCCTAGATCTTTCTTAATATCTAGATATTATGGGCAAGTTGCAAATTCTTGGTCCTATCATCAAAATTTCGGCACATGTACATATATGTGATGTTATTTTGATTATTTTGGTATAGGGGTATAATCGTATTCGTTTAACGTAGTAGTTTTTGGTGCATAACCGGAATTGCGCTAAACTCAATTTTTATCGCGAAATCGTAAGCATTTTACTAGCCAATAAAAATAAGATGAACAAAGTTATTAATATATCCTTATAAAATCATAATAATCAACTTTCTTGATGTAAACATTTAAACGTTTTAATGCCCCTTTTACATTGAATGATCATTTTTAGTTTTACGCGATTTAACTTAACGTTTCGGTTTAAGAGAAAACGCGTAAAACGCTAAAAATACATTGAGAATACATAATGTCATACAATACCTAAAACACAAGGTGTTATAGTCTTCCCCGTTAAATGTCCTTGTCCTCAAGGCTTATCACACGCACTTGACGACGGAGCATTTCGTGTAGAAGAGGGGGGATAATTCTTTCCCTGAATTGACTTCACGTTCCCATGTAAACTCAGGACTCCTCTCTGGAGTTCCAATCGAACCTTGACTAATAGGATACGGCTTTCGCTTCAACCGTTTTAACTTACGATCTGTGATCTCCCCCCTTAAAGTTCCCCGACAAACAGAAGCTGTCATCAAAAGAAGTCCATCCACGGAACGGCTAAAGGGTTCATTCGGCATGACACTTCTTAATTGACACATGAAATGAATATGAACTCTGCTCCGCTCCATAGGACGCTCGAGCATTGAAGCACAACGTCTCCAACCCTTTTTATTACCTTGAAAGGTCCAACAAACCTGGGATTTAATTTCCCTCATTTGCCAAAATGTACAACCCATTTCCAAGGCGAAACCTTTAGCATCACTTTATCTCCAACCTCAAACTCCATCGGCTTACGCTTCAAATCTGCGTAGCTCTTTTGCCTATCATGAGCGGCTTGCATCCTTTGTTTAACTTGAATAATTTTCTCAGTCGTCTCTTGAACTATCTCTGGACCGGTGAGTGTCCAACAAACAGGCGAACGACATTTTCTACCGTAAAGTGCCTCAAAGGGTGCAGCCTTAATGCTAGCATGATAACTGTTATTGTATGAAAACTCGACCAATGGCAAATGTTTAACCCAAACCATTCAAATCGATCATACAAGCTCTAACATATCTCGAGAGTTTGAATATGGTTCACCTCGCTTTGTCCTTCAGTTTGGCGGATGATAATGCCGTACTCAAATCTAAACTTGTACCCAAACTATCTGAAGTGACCCTCACAGAAATTTGAATGCGAACCTAGGGTCACAATTCACAAATAATCAAGACCATAGTCAATCCATGCCTCGTACTACTTCCTTTAGTACATGCTCGCTAGTTTTCTCTAAGAGGGTCAGTTTCTTTCATGGGTATAAAGATTGTGGACTTTGTAAGACGGTCAACGATTACCCAATTGTATACCCATGTGAGGACAAAGGAAGCTTTGTGACAAAATTGCATCGTGAATATTGTCCCACTTCCATTGAGGTATCTCGTGTTTGTACCAACAAACCTAATTGTCTCTGAGGTACGGCCCTTAACCTTAGACAGGTCAACACTTGCTAACCTAGGTGCGATATCAAGCTTTCTTATTGGACTCCAATATAGCTACTTTACCATCTTGATACAATTTCTCGAACCTGATGGATAGAATACTCGATATTAGGACTCGGCATGATCAACAAGTCCCGCAAATCACCAAAACAATTAACAACTCCTGCATTAGAGGCATAGGGTTCCTCCGTAACAGGTTTCCAACTTTCTTTCTAAGTGCCTCTGGAAATTTAGGCATTTTCAATCAGCATACCTCCAACATTCTCATTCTTGATGTTCTCTTGGTTTCGTTCATCAGTCTGAGCATTTAAGATTTGCTTAGGAAGATCCAAGCTAATAGTCATGACTAAAGCTTGAACTCTTAACGGTGGTTCCCGTTCTTTCCAGCTCAAAGCATCAGCAATGACATTTGCCTTCCTTGGGTGATAACGAATATCGCAATCGTAATCACTAAGCAACGCAAACCATCGCGTTGTCTCATGTTCAATTCCTTTTGATTAAGAAAAGCCTGTAAAACACTTATGATCAGTGAACACCATATACACTTGGTACCATATACCAAGATATGCCTCCAAATCTTCAGAGCTAACACTACAAGCTCCAAGTTCAAGATCATGATATACAGTTCTTCTCATGATCTTTAACTGCGTGATGCATAAGAAATAACCTTTTCTTGCTTCATCCAACAGCGCCCAAACCCTTGATCGAAGCAATCGAAGTATATGATAAAAATCTCAGCTTCTTCGGGTAAAGCCAGAATATGGTGGCAGCTACAACAACTCTGCTTTAATAACTGGAACGCAGGCTTCTTGTTGTCCGCCCACACAAACTTAACCTTCTTTTAGTGAGCTTGGGTCATTGGTTTGGGCGATCTTTGAAAACCCTTCAATGAATCATCGATAATACCCAGCAAGACCTAAAAATTGACGAATCTCCGTTGGTGTCTTAGGAGATGCCTAATCTTAAACGGATTTGATCTTGACTGGATCCACATAAATGCCTTTATTATCACTCACGTGACCGAGGAACTATACTTTGGGAATCCAATATTCACACATGGAAAATTTTGCATACAACTCCTCTTTCTTCAACAACTCCAATATTATCTCAGAATACTCTACGTGCTTCTTGCTTGTTCTTGAATAGAACAGAAATATTCGTCTAAAAGACAATTATCAATTTGTCCAGATAAGGTTTGCACACTCTGTTTCATGAGTCCAAAACACATCAGGTGCGATTGGTCAAGACCAAAGACGTCATAACTTGGAATTCATAATGTCCATATCGAGTTCTGAAGGCAGTCTTCGAGATGTCTTCTTCTTGAACCCTCAATTGGTAATAACCTGACCTTAGGTCGATCTTCGAGTGGACACTCAATCCTTAAAGTTGGTCAAATAAGTCATCAATTCTCGGTAGCGGATAATGGTTCTTCACCGTTAGTTTGTTTAGTTCCCGATAATCTATGCACATCACTGGAGCTCCCTATGGTGACGACTAAAAAAGGTCTCATAAAGCCCTTTGTCGGAAAGCTCTTGGTACGTTTTGATCCGCCAATTCTTTCATTTCTTGAGGGGGCCAATCGATAAGGTGCCCGGCTACAGGCCAAACACCAGGTACTAGGATCGAGGTGAAATTCCACTTGTCTGTAGTTGGAAGACCTGGTCAAAGTCCTCGGGAATACTTTCGGAAATTTTTTGACGATCCGGTACAATCGTTGCAGTTGCTTTCTTCGTTTTACTTGTCTCCAATCTCCTGATGGTAATAATGCCAGAAAAGAACGTGACATCCTTAATAGCAGATACTTCTGGCCTTGGTGGCACTAGATGATGTTTAATCAAGGCCCGCCATTATTTCACTTCCACTCCATAGAAAAATAAAGATTTCGCTCCCCATAGGGAATACGAATGATCTTTCTTAGCACAGTCAATAACCGGCTTGGTATTCGTCACCAATCCATGCAATTATGACATCATCAGTACCCATTTATCTACTGGCATTTATGTCGACGTGAAACGGAAGGTTTTAGAAAATTTAACAGTGCAACCCAGTAATACCGAATTTACCCAAATTATTCTACCATACATCTAATTCAAGTTTATAACCATGATCTAATTTAGAGTGGGTATATATTAATCAAGACTAATTGAGTAACACAAAACTTCGATCCGCACCAGTATCAAACAAAATGGAAGCACAACGGTTATTTAGGAGAAACGAACCCCGTCACATGACACAACGTTGTTTTGGGATTTGCCCTGCCAACTCCCACTGCATAAGCCCTGGCTACAAGCGTTTCCATTCCCTGGTTATTGTTCTTCCACTAGGGGCAAGTCCTTCATGAAGTGGCCTTGAGCCCCTACACTCAAAGCAAATGAAGGCATTGTATTTGCCCCTTGGCCTTGGGTTGTTGTTGTTACGTTGTTGTTGTTATAGTTGTTCGCGGTTTTGTTAGTTGTTATTGTTATTGCGATTTTTTTGTTGTTATTTGAAGTTGCAGGCCATCTCCTACATCCCTTGGCCAGGTGGCCAAGCTCTTCTTGCAGTTACTGCATGTTGGTATACAAGGACCGTAATGGTTGAAGTTACACTTGGGACATAGAGGTTTAGTCCCTTCATACGA
Source organism: Tanacetum coccineum (assembly GCA_026074375.1). NCBI lineage: Eukaryota > Viridiplantae > Streptophyta > Magnoliopsida > Asterales > Asteraceae > Tanacetum > Tanacetum coccineum. Next base: position 3,994 of record BQNB010022926.1, on the reverse strand, counting down.
TTTCTTGTCACCGTTCCCGGCAGCATAAGCCCTGCCTGTGTTCTGCCTTTTGTTTGGTTGTTGGTTTTGGTTATTTCGAGGAGTGTCTTCAAACTTCCTCTTGTTTTCTGCCTGTCTCTCAGCAAAAGTGTTATTTCTCCTATCCATCAATTCAGTCGCCATCTCAATAGCCTCCTGCATGGTTTTTGGCTTCGATGCCACAACACTTGAGTAAATCAGGTCGGGCATCCCACCGACATACCTTTCAATTTTGTCAGTCTCTTCAGGAAACATCCTGTCACACAGCAATGCTAGCTCCTGGAAACGTTGGTTGTAAGCTACCACATCGGTGCCTTTTACTTTTAGGTTCCACAATTCTGCCTCAATCTTCTTGATTTCATTCCTCGGACAATATTTAGTTGTCATCTTCTTTTTCAAGTCAGACCACGTCATTGCATATGCAACCTCATTAGTCACTGTCCTAGCATGTGAGTTCCACCATGTTAGAGCAATTCCCATAAGAGTACAAGTGGCAAACTTCACTTGATTCTCCACGGTGCAGTTACTTATGCGAAACACGGTTTCCATCCTCTCAAACCACTGGGTCAAGTCGACCACTCCTTCTGTGCCCCTGAAGAATAAGGGTTGACATTTCATGAAGTCTTGATAGGTGCACTCCCGAATAGCGCGTTCATTCCTTCTCACACCTGTTCCTGAGGTATGGCTATCATCGCCATTTCGGGTCGTAGCACGTGCTGCCAATACAGCAGTGACACCCTCGTCGATCATGGCCTGTAGTTGGGCACTGGTGACCGAAGTGGTGGTAGTAGGGTCTGTGACTGGTGGGGGAGTTGTACCTGGGTTTAACCTCGTGGGCCTTCCTCTTGGTGCCATTTTCTTAAATCACAAGAAAACATAATACCCGTTAGATTTCAAAAATCTTAACCATAACTCGATGTATACATAATAAATAAAACGAGATCACAACACATGGGTTACAAAATGAAAATCAACATAGAGCCCTACTAGCCGGGAGTTACCCGTAATACTTAGTAGGCTATACAGGATAGCTAATTGATATTGGCTAAAATATACATATTTTGTACCCCGAAAAACACCATAAAAAGACTAAAAACACTAAAATATAGATAATTATGTTGCAAATATGTTTGTATTGTGTTTTTATGTCTTACAGGTAAAAAGGATTAAAAACGAAGCAAAAACGGTAATTTTCGGGTGACTTTGTATATAAATATATATGAATACGTAATAATAAGGATATGCCAATAATAGTATAGTGAGTATTTTCCGTCAGGTTCTAGAAAATCGCTTTTAACCAAAGCAATTATCAAAAACCTCCCG